>JAQQZY010000029.1:35578302-35596777 GCA_030068375.1 Ostorhinchus rueppellii | reverse complement strand
CCCCCCCCCCCCCCCCCCCCCCCCCCCCCCCCCCCCCCCCCCCGGACGATTCGTTTGATTTTACCATACAATCCAAATAATGACTTGATTTTAAAACAGTTAATGCACCAAGTTTGAAACTGAAGAAAAAAGTTTGGAAGTTCCTTGTTTTAGATGAGTGTCCTCATTTCAGTAATCATATTTACCTCCCCCTCTGTGCTACTTAGAGGACCTGACATTTTAAAATAATAATAATAAAAAAAGTTCATATTTTTCTCCAATATTTACTTGTTTGGCATAACTCTACTACTTTAAAACCTTCTGGACCAACTCATTACGTCATTTCTTCACGCTTTCAAATGAATTACATCTGGTGAATTCTGGGTTATTCTGTTGTTTTGAATGACTGCATACATTTGCGGTTGTCTTGTTAAATATTTCATTTGTCAGTTCATAAATCATGCATTCTTTTATTAATTATTAATACTACATATTTGTGATGGACTCTCTTAAAACACTTGATCGGTCATCACTGAAGTTATCTTTTCATCTTTTTATATTTTCAAAGCCAATCAAGTCATTTTAGAAGTAGGATGCCTTTTTAGAAGTTACTTATTTTGCACCGTGCTTATATTTCTGGACCTTGAACCAAAGCACAAACCCTGCAGTATCACACTTCACGAACTGGAGTCTTTCAGAAGTCTGAATTGACTGACCTGTTTAAATAAGCAGCAACCTTGCATAAAAGAATTTGCAACAACTTTCCCACCAGAGGTTTACCTGTCTCTGCTGAGGACGATAAGCAAACTTAAAAGACGTTTAGAAATTTAATAACTGTGAATAGTCAGTACTTAAGGAGCACTGGAAACCAAAGAGATTCAAAGGCTGCATTATGTGTGCATCTAAAGGAGGCAATGATGCTGCAATATCCTCAAACACACCATGGTTTTGTAAAAGGAATGTACATTATTTACCATTATCAACAGGATGTCCCCTGTGGTGACTCAATTATCAAAGCTGGAGACCCTTTATGAAGGTATACAGCTATTTTCTTTACATAACTTGGTATGAAATTGAACCATTAGAAAACACTTGACATATTTAAAAGGATTACATTATTTGCATAGTCACTATAAAATGTGTGTACTTCTCTTACATTTCTAACCCATTTAGAAATCATACAGATAAACATTAATGTTGTGACATATATTGAATGTATTAAGTAACTCAATGTTGAAGTGTAGGGACGGTTAAATATAGAGATGCACAAATTTCCTCTCTGTGTCTGCATGATCATAAAATACAGACTAATGGTTTGGTAATGTTGCATATATTAACATGCAACAAAAGGATTATGTTGATGAATGTAGCCATCAGCTGCCATCAGCACTGGCCTTGTTGGCAATTCAAGCACTAATGAGAGAAACTGCATTTCAATTCCACTGCAAAGCGTTCAAGATAATAGATTGCTTGATGAAGTACTCAGAGGGGTTGCATAAAGACACACACTCATGTCTAACAATGATTCAGTCAAAATAGTTGCTTGACATCATTATTCAGTCTCTTTCAGGAGGATCAAATTTCGATTTCTAAAATCTAAAACAGGCTGAAATTCAAAAGTTTTTGCAAGTTTAGTAGTGAAAGGTAACTGAGCACTGGATCTAAACAAGGTAATGCATATTCTTAACATGTCAAGCACTTGGTTAGAATCAACAAATCCCATAATAAAAGTTTTGAAAATGTTAAATAACCTTTATGGTAGCGCATTAACTGAACATTGCTCCTGTGATATGAATTTCTACATTTAGAAACCAAACTTTAAAAAGGGGCTACATGCAGTATTTCTACTTTCAAATATTAAAAATGACCAAAAAATTATAATTACAGTATTCACAATAAAGAGCTATGAATTTATGCAGAGGTATGAACTGAATTCAGTCAGATTGACATTTACGTGGCCACTAGAGGAAGTACTGAGTCACTTTGGCGGTCTCTAATGGGAAAAACTAAAGTTAACAAGCCTTTGACCAAAGTATCAGAAAAATGATGAGAACCACTGAGAAACAACATTTAGAGTTAAAGAAAATTATTATTATTATTGTTCTATAAAAGCTAGAATCACTGTTTTTTTCCACCACTGGACACTAAAAATGCGTGGGCCAGGGGTCCGATGATTAGAAGGTTATAAGACATTTATTTTAACCAACTGTTAAATTATCCAGCAATAACTTTTAGTTTGAAGAAGGAAAGCAGGGTTCTCCCCAGACAATGGAACAACGGTGCTGCACCAGTCTACTGCTAGCTCAGCGCCACTATACTCATCTTTAAATTTAGGGCTTTTTTTTTTCTTCCATTTTCCCCCTGAAAACTTTGCTAAAATCTAGCGAAATCCGTCAGGTTTGCAGGCACGCGCTCTATTTTCCAGCACCATGATGTTTTTCCTTTGAACTCTCACGGAGTTGCATCTATCGTGAGGTTTTAGCGCAAGACTTTCGTCCCATTGGTGGGATATGATGTAATGCATTAAATCAAGCACTCTTATTGGTTGGGATCTGACCACTCGTAAACTCACTTCCTGTTTACATCCGGATGACACGAGCCATGACAAAATGCAAGCATTATACAAAGCCTGATGAACAGAGAACAATCTCTGCATTTCTTGTTGCGTCCTTGGTGGGGGGGGGGGGGGGGTGTGGGAGACTATAAATGTCTGAGGAGAACTCGGGATAGGATACATAGGGCTGGTTGTTGGTGGTTTCGGTAGTCATAAGGGTGTTCTGACACACACAACTTCCCCCTGCTGTTGAGACTTTGGAATACCAATACTACATATTAGCTCTTTAACGCTGTAGGAGAAAAAAAATCAGGAGAGAAAAAAAAACAGCAGAATTTGAAAATACACACCTTCCTTCTGCAGTTCTCTTCTTTCAATCCAAATCTTAAAACGAAATATAAATAAAGCTAACCTGCAGTCGTTTTGTGCAGTTATGGAAAAGTGAAGCCACTTTTCCAAGCATCTGTATGAAGACAGAGTAAACACACACAGAAGACAGTAAAGTCCTGTCCAGTTCGCATCAGATAAGAGTCTACTAAGCGATCAGTAATTGCAGATGTCAATCACATATTTAGCCCATTTGTCTGAAAAGGCCTGAAATTAGCCAAAAATCTGTCACGGGATAGATTTTCTACTCCTTGAAAAATCACAAGCAAGAGTAAATGCAAAAAATCCCATGTTCACTCAGACCACTGGAATATGATATTGAATACTGTCCACAATGCTTAAAAAAAAAAATAAAAAGTGCTGCAGCTTTAAATAAATTGAGCCAAGTAAAAAAAAAAAAAAATTGGGATCACAGTTAAATTGTGGCTAAAGTGAAATAAATCAATAAAGACTCTATAAATTCCAATTAAAGCAGATAATTAACATTAATTTGCATTATCTGTAGCTAAAACTGGCTCATCACTAAAATTCCTGCAAGGTAAGATTAAAAAGTTACAAGGACAGAATTAACGTATTGTTTTATATTTCACTGTTCAAAATTAATAATGAAAGGACTGTAAACGTTTATGAGAAATATTTATATTTTACATAAAAAATGACCAACTAGTATTAATCTATGCGTATGAAACTAGTGTCATACAGTACTCGTACTATAATCATGACAAGACTGAGTGGGATTTCATCATGAAGCACTAATCCATCCTTTTCTTAAGGTTTATTAAAGCCGCCCCACAGTCAAGTAAAAGTGAGCAGAAATGTGACTTGAGCACAGTGCCATTAAATCTGGTTTAGGTGCATATTGTAGAAAACTTTTAACACCTCCCACTGAGAATACAACTAAAGGAGTTAAATTTGCCTTGAGGGTTATTTTTAGTCTTTACTCAGAAATTGCGAGTAAATGTCAGCAAAGAAGGCAGCAGTTAGTGGAAAAAAGGGGGTAATATATTGCAGGAAACAGAAAAGGAAAACTACAAACATCTGTGACTCAGTTCATGAATGGCACTGATAGATGCAAATAGGATGTGTACACAGATGTTGGTCCTCCACACACTACACCACACTGTGCAGCAATGCCAGACAAATTCACCCATGACTTTTAACATTAGGTTGAGTGTTTGTAGTCTCTGTAGTACAAAGCTAAAAGATATCAAACACATTTCAAACATTACTCTTTTACTGTTCGCATTTATGATGGTCCTAAAACCGGAACGGTGTTGAGCTCTGAAGTCATCTCCCCAGGGAATACCGAGTATCTCCAATAAGAAACTTTAAATTTGTGACAAAGATATTGCCATGACTTAATCCGACTCCTGTCCTCCTGTTTAAGAACACAACTCCTAAGATAATAAAGCAAGGCAGTTATAAGTCTGAGTGGCTGAAATGAAGCACGCTCATAGGACAAAAATCTATAAATCTCTTGTGCTGATCACTTGAGTTCACTGAAGTGAATGCCAGAGATAAATACAACTGTTATCTTGAGTGATTCACTTTGGATTTAACAAGTACCACAGAATGGCAATAAAGATATTGATAACCAATTGGACTGATTGACAGAAAGTAGTTTTCTCCATTAGGTTATTAAAAGTTTATGAGCAATAATTCATTCTGTCCAAGAGGCTCTAATTGGCCAAGACCATATCGATCAGGAACCACAAAATGATATGTAATGTGGTCAGCGATGTCAGAATAAAATAGTGTGAGGGAAAAACCTTCAATCTCAGGGCAGTGGTTTCCTTCATAAACCTTACAGCAAATTACAAATTATGGAAATGGAGTATAAAACTATATTCTAAATTATACATCTAGATTGTGAATGTATGACAAAAAATGAATGCGTCCTAAATGCAATTTTGGACCAGTCCATAAATTGGCTACCAGCAGATGTGGGCGTATAAGGGGAATGAAAATTGCATTCCCCTCTTTAGGCTCTATTTGGAGAATGGTGGTAATGACACTGTAACAATGATCATCACTGGCTACATTAGCATGTGCCCAATAATTAAATAATTATACATTAAAATCATGTTTATTGAACCTTCATGACATGTTTGCTTGGAGGAGAAGGATACTGTGTGACTTCATGATGGCACATCAGTGTATAATGTACATATATATGGAGATGAGAGGCCAGATGGAAAAGCCCCCATAATGAAATGCAAAGCAATCTGATTTGAGTAAGTAAATTGATATCCATAGCATGTGGAGCCTATGGCAAAATACACAGCTATGAATGTAGAAGTAATGTGCAGCATACCACAGTGTTCCTGAAGCCAGGCGACCAGACATACGGTATGTACATACGCCTAAGCAGTGCAGGGGGATACAACCCAAAAGTTCAATCTTAATGTTTTCTTCTGTTATTAATGATTCGTGGTATTATTTTTTTAATTTACCCAAGAACAGGACAAAACATGATTATTTAAAAAAGCAAACAAACAAACAAACAAAGCTGTCAACACTTTAAAAAAAAAAAAAAAAGGGGGACTGTTGTAATGTTTTTATCAAATGTTAGGTTGTCATGTCTTATTTTCTTAAGTGTTTTTATACGTTTTTGGGTTTTTTGTATGTTCTGTGTTCTCTTAGCAGTTTGTCATGTATATGTAGATGCTACTTGTCATGTTTGTGTCCTCTCAAATGTCTAACCATGTCTTTCTCTTGTCGATGTATTTTACTGCCTTTTTACATCACGGCGAGGGGACTACAGATGAAAACTAGCCTTCTGGCTAATTCTGGCTTTTGTAACTATGTATAATTGTGTGTTTTATTAAATTGTGCTATCCCCTTTCAAATAAAGTTAACTAACTATAAGCCATATCTCAATTTTGCAATTTTCAGAAAGCAGAACTTGATAAATCAAATGCATTCAATATGTTGCCCAACCCTATTCCTAAATATACTTTACAACCCAATCCAAGATTTGCAATTTTACATCAATCCATTTATGACTGCACCAACAAAGATGGCCATAATATGTTTTTTTTCTAAAACACACACCTAAAAATGGAATTACATTGAGTAAATATTACTTTCAAATGAGAACTGCCAACAGCAACTTGATTTGCTCATCACTTCCTAGTTCCAGTCTCTCTTCTGACAGCTTTTACAGCAATAATTATTATGTATATCCAATTTTTAAATACTGTTAATATACAGACAAAAGATTATTCAATCACTTGTTAAAAACAAGTAGTATTCCTGCCTGAAACATTATGATCAAACCAGAAAACAGCAGACACACCCAGCTGTCACATTTCTATCACTGCCAGTCGATGCTGAACAACTACCCATGACCACTAGAGTCATTTAACCCGGGAATGAATGAATACTTATCGATGCCAATTCCACATTTTCACATTGACAATAAACACCAGGTGTTAGGTGGTGTTTTATAATGTGTGACAGAGACAACACTGACAACTGATCCATCTGTAAACAGTCATTCCTGATCATGCACAGGGGGATGGATTTGAATTTTATTCAGTTGACCAAAGCTGAGAAACACTGGGTATATCTTTCTAAATTTAATTAAAATATCCAAAATGAAGCATAATGATGCATAATAAACATCATTAAAAGGTACAAGAAATTAATATTGGTCTGCTGAACTTATGTTAAGGTAATTATGCTTCCCTCCATCACACTGATACTATCAGTGAATGGTGTTTGCCTTATGCACATTATTATCTTAATTATATCACAATCTTAATTACACTATAATCGCATTAGATACGTATTGAAACATTGCTACAGAGAAAACAGATGAATACACAGCTAAAAGTTCTACAAGACAAAGACGTACATTAAAAAAAGGAATGCTATTAAATTTACAAAGAATTAACTAAGTTATTCATTTTTTGAGATAATGTTAAACTACGTTGTAAATAATAAAGAGTGTTTTTCTCATTCCTTTATTGAAGCCTGCATGAAAAAAAAACACCAATTAAGTTCACGGCTCATGAGGCAAGAAATCCAGCAAAGGAGAAATGTAATTTAAATTTACTGTGAAAAACATCACCACATAGGATCAAAAAAGTCAGAAAAAAAATGTTAATAGGTAAACAAAAGGTTTTGTTTTTCAATCAAAGCTATATGGATAAACCAGATTTGTAAAAACTATTAAAGATTTTTTAAATGGCATGTTGAGTAATCAGCAAACAAAACCTCTTAGCAATCCCTACGTTTGGCTCTCTTTGTATAAAACTGGCAGCATAATAGCTGCGGTTCCATGCTGTTAGGCAGAGAATTGTGTTTATTGAGCTGACTGTGCACATTTATGGTCCATTTCAGACATCACGACTCCAGTGTTTTCTTAGGAAGTTGGTACTCCACAGTCATAATAAGCAGTTTAACAAAAGAAAACACTGAGTTTGTGCCTGTAGCTATCTTACCACCAGGTCTGGGTCCTGCATGAGACTGAGGATGACCTCGTAGAGTAAAGGCCGAAGGTCAGATTTGAACTTGACGGAGATCCATTGTCCTATTAGCCAGATCACACGGCGGCGAATCAACTTGTACCTGAGAGAGAGAACGAGACGGTTTAGCAGGAATACTGTTATGAGTTTCCCTCTGTACTCTCCATCAATATCATCATAAGTTTAAAAAAAAAAAAAAAAAAAAAAGAACTGACTGGCTGTAATCTTATTTCCCCAATGCAAAAATATTGCTCATGGGCCCATTAAAAACAACCGGGCTGCTTATTCTAATGGTGCTTGAGACTGCTTATGAAATTTCTTTTATCAGTGCTTCACGTATGGTGAAGACTGCAGTTAATTCTGTGCTTTGAGGGAAAAGAGCTGTATCACTGCCCCTCTGCACACACATTTGCAACTCCATGACTATATCTAATTTAACCCACTCTCAGATTCTGAACATTTCTGCATGTGTTCATCTATGCAAACAGATTAGGGCTCCCAGAGAGGCAGAGATACTGCCATATTACAGAGAATATTGGAGGCCAGAACAGAAAGGCAGTTTATACAATACAGTAGCTAAAAACACAATGAAAGATGGAAAAAGGAGAAGAGGAAAAATGTGCTTGGTATGAGAAAATGTACAAGGGTATAAATGTGTGTATGCATGAGTGAATTAGCCTGGTGAACGATCAAAATACATTAGCGGGACTGAGAAGTGTGTGACATGAATTAAAATGCTCATTGTCGCATGTCCCAAAGATGGGCCCGGCATGTCAGTAGCTGAGGGTTTTTTAGCAGTTGTACTGGGCCGGCAAGCGTCCCCTGGCATCTGCCCTTGTTTGTATCCAACAGAAAAACTGTGCACAAGGCCCAACTTGTCAGAAATGAGCGGATGAAAGGATAGAGGAAATGAGAGATGAGAGGATAAAGGATGAAAGCAGGGGGTGACAAACGTGTTGGCTCCTTGTCAAAAAACCACAGGGAACCAGAAACGAGTCTGGGCCACTAGCCAGAGGATACTAAATAACAGCATGAGTCAGGACTTGGAGATAGCACATAAACAAAGACTGCATATGTTCAAGAGTGCACAAAAAATGAAACAAGAAAATCAAGTTGTTCTATGCTCAAATATATATATTTTAAAAACAAACTGCAGCAAAAATCTAAAGTCCAAATCTGAAAAGAGAATAGATCTTTATTATCAATGTCAAAGAAACAACAAAAATCTGTTTATCTGCCTGTTCTGTTTAGCAGCAAAACACTTAATGCAAAAAAGACAGTACAAAAATATCACATAATACTGGAAAATGTAGGCCATTTAGAAAAGCTACAAAATAAAACATTAAATATACATATACAACTAAAAATGACTGAAATATACAAAAAGCTAATGCTATAGTATAGATGAGAAATATGCACAATAAATAAGGATATGTGTAGGATATACACAAGGTAAGATAAAAAAAAAAAAAAAGAAAAAAAAAAGGTGAATGGGTTGGCTTTTGGATACGAGTTCTCATCATCTTACAAGCACAAGATCGTACCGATGTGCTCCTGTGATAGCCTGTTCTGAAACAGTCCAGGCTGCTAAGGGAACAAACAAGCATCCAATTTCTTACAAAGACAAACAAGAACCAGACCTATCTACAATCTCTTATGGCGGCGGTAATTAATTAGATGCCAGCGTGACAGAGCAGGTACTGAGGTGCTGGTGGAGGATTGTATTGGGCAGATTCCCAGAGCTGCTCTGTCATCGGCTTCCAAACAGCAGTTTGGCATCAGTATACTTAATACTCAGATAGAATCAAGGATATAATAACAAATTATCAAATAATGATGACTACATATTGTTGAATTAACACTGCTTTTTGGTTATTTTGAACCTCAGTTTTTACATATAATACAAGGATAAAGTACTAAAAAACTGATAATGATAAATTCTGGCAATTACCAACATTTACCATCTCTGATCATACCATAACAACACACATACTGACTACAATTCCTTTACAGCACCTGTTAAAGTGATCAAGTGATTTTTGTTCCACCCTGTCCATAAAGTATAAGGTTTTGTGCATGTGCCTGTGAGAGACAAATACAGAATATGTGCCTCATCTAGAGAGACTACAGCTGCTTATGTTTGAAAGTGTGCTGGCAAACTGGAAGAAAGGGATGGAAAGACAGATGGGCAGGCAGGTTGATGTGGGTATTTGTCCACCAGTCAAAAGGTCAAGCATGACTCATGGACTCAAAACCTGCTTCTTCCTACAAAACTTCCCACCGTGCTGTACAAGGCAATCCCGGACTCATTACACCACATTTAAAAAATAACTTTATTTCTCATTATTATTATTTAGTCATTTTCATATTCAGTGGATTTACATCTCCCGCAGGTGAGTTATTATCAATGCATCTACTGTATACAATCCCATTAACATTTATGCTGCTAGATGAGTGCATCGCATCAAAAATGTTTGTTCACAGTAGGTTTATTGTACCAGGTCAAAGCATGGCTCAGATGGGGAATATCATTTTGATGAACAGATAGGAATTCCAGCTGTTTCTATTCCATGTTTCTGTAGTCATTTAGCTACGGCACTGTGAGCAAAGGCCACTATACTCACAAGGATTACAAGTGTTTGTTTAATAGAGCCACATTAATAGGTGAACTACCTTGCAAGTCACATAGGGAGTAGACTTGAGCGCAACAAGAGTAAGAATAGCAACATTGAAACTAGTCAAAAATTAACACAGATGAACTGATTTATCAGGAGAGTAAAGCCAGCAAGAACTCATTAACAAAGGCAAATATGAGCAAAATGGGGGGGGATGCTGAAAAGGATCAAAACAAAATGATCAAAATCAGTCATCACATACCAGCGTGCGTCTTCGTCTTACTAAACTCCCTGTAGCAGCTCAGGCTACAACAAGCAATATCAAAAGATCACTGTATTTTGCAGTCTAATAATATAGACGAAGACTCCCAGTATCTCCATCTCACTGTCTGTCTCAGTGACACAAAAACTCCTTCCGGCAACTCTATAATGTCAGTATGAGTGATGTCAAGGGTATGTGTGTGTGAGCAGTGTTCAATTAGGAGTCATGATTTCCTCTGTACATATTTATGTATGTATGCTGTATGTGCCCGAGATCATTTGCTCTTACAAGTCATGATAGCCCATGACAAGCATGACAAGTGCTTGGTTGAGGTAGGAGTGTGAAGAGACTGACAGCAAGTCACTGAAATCAAGTGTGTGTGGGTGGATGAGTGTGCAGATAGGACTGTATTTGTGTTTATGTAGTCATTATGCCAACCTCCAACAAGCTGGCTTAGTGGCTGCCCATGGCTCAGCCACAGGTATAAGTCAATCGCAATACTTCTGCTGACAGATATGGATGAGACTTTAAATGTGTGTGTGCAGCTGGACTTTGGCAGGATTTACAGTTAAGCATACAGTACCAGAGATTCAGTGAGACACTATAATAGTATAAACACAGTGTTCTGTTGTACGCTGATATCTTTTTAGAAATAATTAGTTAATTAGCTTGACTCATGTATTATTGCAAGATCTGCTCTCAATAATACTGCTCAGAATGTAATTGCCTCAGTTTAATAAGCAGTCTCTATCCCTGAGGACAGCATTAAATACATCTGGGGCTATTGTGACGAAAGTGGCAACAAACTGTCTGAGTTTGTAGAAACTTCAAAAGTAAAGCCAGTCTTCCCTCATAACTCGTTAAACCTTTAGAGTAAGACTAAAATATAAAAAGAACTTTATCGCTGGTGCCAGGGGACTCCTAAGTCACAACTACACTGCTTCAGTTATCTCAGTGAGCTGCTCAGGTAAGTATTTTGGGAACAGTGACAAAAAAGTTTTAAAGGGATGTTTGGACAGTGATCATCCACACAGCCAATGCCACGCAGTTCATCTGGCTCTCCATCTGGAAGTACATTTGTCCATCATACTGTCTCAGTACGTTTGTAGAAAAAGTGGCCTGTGTGGGGCAGAGCAGACCACGTATCCCAGCAGACTCACAGCAGATGGTGGTTTCCCCCTTAGTGTTCCTGTCAGGCATGAGCAGCCATGCTGGGATGTTGTCTTGCATGCTTCAACACGCCACACATACATCAAAAGTGAATTGATGATGTGCTCTAAATCAAAAGTGATCCTTGTCACTTTGCAAGTAGTGTTTTACTAAAAATTTCAATAAATAATATGGTTATTATGCTGAATGAAAATTTAAACTGTTCCATATGCATTTGGTGAAACAGTGAGCGCCCTAATCACAGTAGTGCTGCTTGTTTTTTGCCTGTAATGGAGATAAGTGAGAGCTTTCAAAACAGAAATTCCCCGGACTTTGCTCAAAACTAGAATTGATGGGCAAAAACAGAATCAATAAAATCTAAATGATAGCCAGCCCTTGGGAAACAAGTAACTGGCACAGATAAATGTGAGCTTAGAGGCAAGCAGGCAGAAGAAAACCCTGCAGGTATGACAGCAGGTGGGAACAGACTTCTGAATTTGACTTCAGAATCTGTCCAGAACACCTTCAATTTAGCTGCTATAAAGGTAACACTTCCCAACAGGCTGTACTGTTATGCTCTTTTAACTCCACTTTGCACAGATTTAGCATACTGATACTGTGATGTTGATCAGGGTCCCAGAAAAAGCACTGTTCTATGTATTAAATGCTCCAACAGACAGCAAAGAGAAGGATGCCAGGCAGAGCACCATGATCTGGAGAGGCTCCGGTAACAGCGACAAACATGCATTAAGCAAGTGTATCGGCCAGAAAACCTGAACACAGCACCTGCCAGATGCCAATAATAGAAACTGTGCATCTGCTTCCCACAATACTGGGCCAAGTTGGTGAAATATTTCAACCAATTCACTTCTTAAACTGAAGTTCCACTTACACAGAAATAAGAATTTCATTAGGCGTGTTTTTCTTCCTGTAACTCTTTGTTAAATAATGCAAGGGTGGGGTGTTTAATACACACTGTGTATGTGTCATCGCAAACATACAGTCTGTGTGAAACATAAGTAAAGTTGTATAATAGGTCTACGAAAATGGACCTGCATTTTCCATAAAAAATTGTCATATGGATAAAAAAAAAAATTCATGGATTTAGCTTAATTCTCAATGCACACACGTCATCTTCGACACTCAAGCACTAAGGGGAGAAAAAAAGTTTAGTTTGTGTGACTTCATTGTTTATGACAGGATTGATGGAACATATAAAGACTTAATATTTCATGGCTTTTGTTCCCGTTTTGTCTGAGAAAGTATATTCCTGTGACTAATGCATTCTAGTGGGAGTTAAAATAACATACTGCATAAGTGACAAGCTGATGATGACACAAAGGAAAAGTGCACTTGGACAGCCATCATGCATATGTAGACACAGTATGCCTCTGATTGCTGCAGAAGAAGGCAACTTAATGTAACCCACTAAGTGGCAGTGAGTAGGATCAGCACATTTGTTCTTTAAGAACTGCACTAAATCTATTTCCTCATTGCATAAGCCTCTTCAAAAGATTGTGGCAATGTCGAAAATGTGACAGAAATATAGCTTGATTTGGCATCCGGTTTAAAAAAAAAAAATTACAATAATCAATGAAAGCTGAAACATTTATCTGATGTCGTTTGTAAAACTAATCTTGCCGTCACTAAAACTATATAAAAAAATCCTCGTGGCAAAAAACAGGGTTATCAACTAAAGACCTCTACGTTGTTTTCGAGATATGATTAGAATGTTAAGAGATAAGGAACGTTATCTTTCGATTGCTGCACCACCGGAGAGGATAAAACTAACAATGAATTTCCTCAGCAAACTGGCATTAACTATGCAGCCTGCACCGCATGATCCTGTTTTTATGAAAAACTGTTACAAGAGCAACAAGTAGCACATGTGAACAAAGCTACACGTATTAATCTTCATGTAAATAATGCAGTTTAATTATGCATTAAAACTGAGCACGTCACACAAACAGTGTTTTCTACGTTCATGGTGACAGCCTTTAACCTATTACCTATTAGTTATGCATTAGATTAGATGATTAGATTAGACTTTATTGATCCCACAACAGAGAAATTCAATGGTCAAAGCAGCAACAAAAAAGTGCAAGAAAAAAATGTGCAGGCATAAGGATTGTACAAAAGACAAAATAATATAAAAATACAGGGTTTTCCCCAGACGATGGAACAAAGGCGCTGCGCCAGTATACTGCTAGATCAGCACTGCTATACTCATTTTCAAATTTAGGGTGTTTTTTTTTTTTTTCTATTTCCCACCGATAGCTTTGCTAAACTCAACCAAAATCCGTCGGGTTTGCAGGTATGTGCACAATTTTCCAGCACCATGTTGCAGTTCTTCCTTTGAAATCTTTGCGTTAAGAGTTGCGTTTATTGCGAGGTTTTAGCGCAAGCCTTTTTTCCCGAACCATGACAAAATGCAAGCATTATACGAAGCCTGATGATCAGAGAATGATCGCTGCATTTTTTTTTTGTTGCATCCTTGGCGGTGACCATGAATCGTGTAGCTGAGGAGGAGTGGCCAGAACACCGACCTCATGTGCCAGGTTCTGCGATCAACGGTCTATCCTGGGAGGGGAGGGGGGGCAGGATACTATACATTTCTGGGGAGAACCCTGTAACAATAATAATAGTAATATGCAATAAAATTCTAATGACTATATACATATTTACAAGAGTGGAATTGCAGTATGTCAGACAGTACTGATAAGACACGGTTATTGTCTTTTTTTCTTTATTGCACCTTTGAAAACACATTAAAAAACCAGCCTGCTGCAAAATGTCATACCCTACCAACTATGTGTGGTGTTTATTTATTTGGATTTTTTTGTTCTGTAGACATGAATCAGCCCCATTTGAAGAAAAGGGGATGCATTGACGCCGTCCTTTCACATTGTGTCTCAACCTCCTGGGTTTGACATGGAAAAATCAAGAACCACGACTTTCACAAAGAAAAATAAAATTGAGTCGCATAGTGTGGAGATGAACTGAGGGGACCCTGGTATGAGGTAAAGGGGTTATTCGCACCTGCATCGCATGGGAGAACAGCTACAGTGACATCAGCAGCACTGTTCCCTTACGTCAACGCCGACCCCATTGGCTGACCTTTTGAGCGCTGCAGGCTCTTTGTTTAGATGACTTGAGGTTTTGTTCTTCATATCACTCACTACACCTCTGGGCTCTTTCACACTTTTACTTTTTTTTTTTTCTTGATTTACTGAAACGTTCAAGTGTTGACGACATGACAGGTTTGGCCGCAGCTTGTTGAAAGACAATGTGGATGTGACCAGCAATTGTTAACATGTGCCCTGGTCATGGGATTAAAACATCATTTTGCTCTTTGTCAGACTGTGACTGTGCTGCTGACAATAATTAATAGCTGGACAGAGGTTAATAGTCAATTAGTGTGGGTTGCGGAAAGAAATGTTAACTACACCATGTATCAGGCACCACTAATGTGTGCTATTTAAAAAGAAAAGGGTTCTCATATTCATCACAGTGTAATTCTGCATGCAGAAGCCAGAGACGGCAAGTTAACATCTCTACAGCAGCTTTGAAAAAAAAAAAAAAACAAAAAAAAAAAACTTTGGGGAAAACAATATGTTTACTCTGTTGACAATGTGTAGATAGGAAATGATTCAATTCTGTGATGGGTTGCAGCTGACAGCACCGTTTTTGACTGGATATTGCTTCAGCTGTCTTGTTATTTTCCTATGTTGTTGACAGGCGATAAAAAAAATTTCCACCAAGTAGTTCTGTTACCATTGGGAAAAAAACCGTATAATTACTTACTTTGTATATCTATGACACCCCAAGACATTTAATGCCATCCTGAAAGGAATTTTCAACTAGGATGTGAACAAGAAACGTGAGAAAGTTGGAAAGAGAACTGATCATAATACCTGTGATGACTAACTTGCAACTCCCCGAGCAGTTGATTCTTGAACCACTGGTCGAAGTCCACGTTGTCAAAAAGCTCATAGGCTGCCAGTCCCACTGCATTGTACACTGCAAACAAACCATAATTCACAGTGATCAAAAAAAGAACATAAGAGTTTCATCAAACAAGCTGTCTGGTAGTTCTTAAAATAGTACTTTTGGCTCATGTGAAAAGAAATGTACTCTATATTTCAGAATAGATGAAGCTGCATTGTATAACAATAACAACAAACCTAAAAGGAAGAAAATGATGAAATAGTGACAACATGCTGGGCAAATCATTGAAACACATAAAAAACTGCAACAATACCATGCAATCTTATGAGTATGTAGATCAGCTCTATAGATGATGATCACATTTTGAGGTTTTATGTTTGCTGCTCATGACAGATTAACTTCCCCTTTGGGATATGGTATGGGTATGTCTTGGTCTATAACACTGCTATATGATCTTTCTTGGCTAAAAGGAGATGCTTATAAGTTTTCAGTTTGATTTAGTGGTCTGTGAAGCATCACTGTATCTGAGTATTTTTATTCAGTTCTGACATGAAATATTTCAGAGCTACAAAGTTAATACCCCTGCAAGTGCTGCATTAAAATGACAAATGTGGATAAATACAAGAGGGGGAAAAAAGTAAACAAGTGGATGTCTGATGTTAAAGAGAGAAAAAGTCAAACACTGTTAAAGGCCTGGCTTACACTTGATGAAGGTCAATCTGTAACATTTTCCAGATAAACAAAGGGTCTAAGCAGGTGGCTGTGGTTATTACGTCAAACTGGCTGATAGAAAAAAATGAACTCTTGTGTCTCTTCCAATCATCAGGTTATAAAAACTAATTTATGCTCATCAGACTATGGACATCTTTTTGATGGTGGTATGATTTAACTGACTGCTACAACTTATTATAATTAAAGACTTATTTATTCTATTAGGAAAACCTCAGCATCCTGCTGTTATTAATCACCCCTTTAGCACTTCAGCCAGCTTTAGCTCCCACAGCCACAATTATCTGCCACTGCCTGCTGCCCCAGTACAACTTCATCATCCTAAGTGCCTACCATTTTATCAACACTGTCAACAGACTGCTGAGATCTCTACGGGAATCCAGCTTTAACAAAGTCCCTCTTAACAGGCAATCCCTTCTGTGTGTGATTTAGCTGCATATGCCATAAAACTGCACCTGAAAGGCAACCCTGACCTGTCACATAGTTATAAATACTGAAGGAAATTGGAGAATCACAGAAAAAAAAGGTGTCAGACAAGAAAAAGGGAGGGAAACAGGATGTCAAGAGACACATGAGAGTAAAAAAAGGGAAAATGGATCATAGCCATATAAAAGCAAGCAAAGAACTAAAGCTATTGTTATGCATGAACCGTTTTCATGTGTTTTTAGTCAAAAGCGCATGGCACAACACTGTGATCTATTAATTATTTTGTTTTGAGATGAGGCTGAGCAGCTCTGATCATAAAGCAAATCCACAATATTCATATTTTTATTTCAAGACCCCAGTGACTGTAAATTTCCACGTCTAGACCTGGTTTAAAAACACCTAAAGGGAAAGAACCATCCTGTAACTCACCTGCATCCTTCATTAACAGCTGAACAGAGTCTTCCACATTGGTTGGGCCTGGATAAATACAAATTAAGATAAATGTTGCAGTAATGTTAATCAGACAAATATATTGTGATTAAAAAGACATGCATTTACTACATAATTAGACCAATTTTTTAAAGACCAATACTCTTCTATATATCAGTCTTGGTCGCTTTACTTTTCTTCCTCTGTATTAGTCTTGTTCTCAAAAATCAATAGCTGCCTCCCTTCAACCGTAGAATTACCCATTGTAGGATCTTTCTTGCTCTGACAGAAGTTCCCCTCTGTCACATCAAAATCAAAGTAGCTTGGAGACAGGCAGGAAGTGAACCCTGTAATCCATACATGTAAAGAATGGCACAGCCAATTTAGCAGCAGCACAAAGGCACGACACAATGCAACCAAAAAAACAGAAGCACTGTGGTGTGTGTACATCCGAGCTAACAGAGACTACAGAGATAGCACATATACATACTACTGCATTAGCTTGAGGCAACTGAAGCAAATATCCATACTACACTATTTAATGGTATGCAGGTAGCTGACACAACAAAAGGCTGTGTTTTATAGAGGAAAATAGGATGTGGGATTCGAGGTCTGTAATGTGTTACTGGGAAACAGAATCAGTTAAACATCTTTTATGATACTAAATTTATGTCGTCCATCAAGAGAGCTCTCAACATGCTCACCAGCATAGTATTTGACATGTACAGATATTAACTGCAACTCACAGTATAACTCCCTGTGTACAAATAAAATAGTGCACCGCAAGCGATAAACAAAACGCGGAGAGAGGCAAAAATTGGTACCTGAATGTGTAAAAATGGTCTGCGTACACAAAAACCTAACACTGTAAACAAATTAATCTCTACAGGAGATGTATACATGTTTGTCATGGATTTACTGTGCACTTAAAGCTGAATTCTGCTAGTGTGAACCTGAAAGAGGGAGAAAAAAAAAGAATTTGTTGGATGCTGATTTATTTATTTTAATATTTTGTTTCCACGTCGTTTTGTCTTTGACTTAAGTAGACACTTTTGGAGGAAGATCCCAAATGCAAGTAGTGCAATACAGTGACGGTTTATGAGGTGAGGAGGTACATAGTGAAACCAAACAGCAACAGATTTGTCAAAGCAGGAGATAGGGCAATAGTGTAATGTTTAGAATAAAGTGCAGATCCCATTACGAGTCTTCTGAAACTTGTGTGCAAAAATGTAGCTAATATACCAATGCTTTGGGAGAGGGGATGGTGAAAGGTAACCATGCTAGTGGTAGATTTAAAGGTGGGGTGGGAGCTCTTTTCTGGCACATATTTTCCCATTTGGCTTAAAAATCTCCCCACAGTCGCGTTGCGAGCAATAAAATAGAAGGTTTGGGGAAAAAAAACGAAAAATTTTGGTTCACTCTACAGTGTAAAATCAACGAAAAACACAAACCAATCGCAACGAACTGGTTTTGGTTCCGTATTGGTTCCTGAGAAGTCAATCAAACTTCGGTCTGGCTCTCCCTC
>JAQQZY010000029.1:35561923-35576231 GCA_030068375.1 Ostorhinchus rueppellii | reverse complement strand
TGTATATTTTCAAAATCTCACTTGTGTTGAATTGCCGGAACCGTTTTTTCCAAGATCTCCCACCCCACCTTTAATTCACCACCCAACCAAAGTTTCTGTCAGACGTGACCCTACTGCTCATCATAAAAGCAACAAGACAGATCTCATATCTGTGGTATTCTGGCTTCACAATGAAACAGCATCAGGTCATTTATCTTTATAATTCTGGCTTTTCCCCATGGATTTCTAGCTCCTGCTTTCATTTAATGTCCACAAATACGTAACACCAGAGAAGCACACAACACAACATGGACCACTGGAGATACAGTGAGGACACTTAAGCTCGTATTTGGAAATACTGGACTTGACTGTAACAGACCTGAATGGAAAACAGTTGCAGTCATACATGTGGCTGAGCTGTAATCACCCAGGGAATTCATACTACACCACACAAACCACACAGATTAATATTTAGGAGGATCAACGTTAACTGACCCTGAAGATTCTGAACCATATCCAGTAGCACCGGCGTCAGCGTCTGACTGTAGTTGTGGAAGATGTCGAGGAACAAAACTTCTGTACAAGGCTAAAGATGAAAAAAAAAAAAAAAAAAGGAGAGAGAGAGAGAGAAAGAGCATAGTGTCACCTCACAGCACACACACAATACACATCCACTTGTTGGTCCATTCCAGGCGGCAGTAAGTGGTGGAGGAGATGATGGGGGTTTATTTCACAAGAAAAACAAATAATGCCAATGCATACTCTCTGTAAACACAAAGAAAATGTACACAATCAGCAGTTGCACATGAACACACACATACACTGGCAAACAAAGCCCTGAGCTCTCAGTTCAATAAATAGTCGATGTACCTTTGTCGGGGGATTTTTGTGTTTCTGTCTTGTTATTTGTCCACATAGAAAAATAGACGCCCACTGACCTCTAGTAGTGTATTGTCTTGGGGTTTTTTAATGGTAGCCAAAAAAATAAAAAATAAAATCAATATTAAACCACGGACTGAACTAATTTAAGAGTATATGCTGTGTGCCGTGACATCCTGTGTTTTGTTTATAAAACCTCTCTGTGCTGGGCATAAAAACATCAGAGTGTAAAAGACACCTCTTAAAAACCAGTCCACCTTTATGAAAATTTAACAAACAAAAGCTCTGTTTGTTAAGGAGATAAATAGGTAATGTTAACAAGCCAAGGTCATTTCTAACCAGACCTTTCAGCTGGTGGTCGTGGAAGAAGTAGATGGACAGTGACTTTTCGCGTACAGCACATTTTCAGGGTTGTCTTGCACCACAATGTGGATTTGAAGGCCAAAGTGGAGCTTATATGATCTATAGACCCACGGTTTTGGTCTAACAGCTATGCTCATTTTACACTACAGTAATGCTGCTGGAATAAAAACTGCACAGGAGAAAGCGTAAACATACTGGCATACTGTGTAAAACTCCTAAGTGGTTTTATATATTTATTAGTACTCTGAAATGTGTCCTTGTGAATGGATTTTCATGAATCAGTGATGCAACCTTGACAGGATAAATAAAGTAAATTGACAACTTAGATTTACAACCTGGGAAGTGTCTAATTAACTCATTATATCAACTATCACGTCACCATTTTATATTTTACAATGTGCTTTAGTGTACAATATGAGAGCTGGGAGACCTTAAGGTCTAATAGATGAATATTTTAATGAGGTTTGTCATCTGGTGTCAAATGATGAAACTAAGGAGAACGGGCTCAAGACAGAGATAATTTTAGTGGGAAGGGGAAGGAAATGAAGGGCAGATTGGAAATAAAAAAAATAAAACACTGAAAAGGAGATTATGTCATGACTGGGGAAAAACAGCAGAAGATAAGCCAGTGCCACGTAGTTCGACACAGCCACAGAGACGCGCTGTAAACCCCCGGGGGACCACCAACTGTTTCACAATGCTGAGATGTATACAATCTGTTCAGAGCAGTCACACAAAAACATGCCTGAAAATAAAAAAATATGACTCGCACTAAAAAATAAATGAAAATACACTACATTTTTAGGGAAAAAGTACTTCCTGAACACTAGATTAAAGCGATACAGGGCTTAAACCAGCTAAATTTGAGACTTTGTAAGATCCTTTTACCAGAATTATGAGAGGAAAACATGACCCATCTCATGTCCATACTGGAAAAAAAGGGTATAAACACAGTCCAGAGGTCGTTTACTAGAGATGAAGACATTAAAGGAGTTAGTACAGAAGTGGTTGCACTGGAGATGGACTTGTGAATGCAGAAGACTTATTATAGATGGAGCCATTTATTTCTCTGACCTCTAATGTGTTTATAATCGCAGGTCCTAATTGAGGGTTTTCTGGAACATGATGCAGCGGTTTTGACCAAAAAACTGAATGTACTGTGGGTGGCACTTAGATTACATATTAGATAGATGCAACATTAACACAAACAAGCTTAATTTACAAAAACATACACTGTGCATTTGCTCCAAGACTGCATCATTTTGAACAGTGATTCTTGCTTGCATAATGGTTTTATTTAAGTCTGATTAACACAATTTCTTGCCTAAAACAAATTTAAAAAGAGACCAGTTAGTCCAACTTTATAAAAGCAACATTAATATTACAGTCCATCTTTAAGACCTGCCAAAAGTGTATGTAAAATATTTCAAGGCCTAAAATTCATACTGAATGTTCAACATGTAGGAACTAATAATAACTTTGTATAAAACTACTGAAACGGAATAAGTTCTCTTGAGATGTGTGCGTGTGTGTACGGTAGTGTTTGTAACCTACCCGTAGACTGTATTTCCAAGAGTCACCACCAGTTTCTTCTACAGCTACAGAAGACAAAAGAACACAATACATTAGTGAATGATGCCCGACGCATCATGTCTGAGGCTGTGCAACACAAAAACTGCACACTTTTTCCCCACTTATGAACATGGAATTTGCTCTGTCTGCCCTTCTGAAACCCATATTTGTAACCTTTAATCATGGTTGTGTTGAATTTCTCCTTGCTGAAAAGATACTTGACACAGTTGACAATTTTGTTTAAATCTAATGAATGAATGAATCTAATAAAACAAACCGTCTTCTTTCTGCTCCCTTTCATTCTAGTACTGAGAACGTTTGTATTTCTATTAAATTATTTATTTTACAATGAATAAAATAAAGAGTAAAATAAAAAAATAAATCAAAACAAATGACTAGAAAGGCTGGGCGATATTTCAAATTAAATCAATTAATCAAGGTTTTATCGTCTAAAAATCATGAAAACTACCTGAAAAATTCCTCCAGTTACCTTGATGCAGCTCGATTGACTCTTGCAATTTATCAGTTGGGAATGTATTACTCCAGTCATAAACGCCATATAGTTTTGGTACATAAAGAGTATTTTTCAATCGTGTTTTGATTTCAGTTGCATGTAACCATCTATTAAACTCAATCAATAAATCAACTGAAAGTTGTCCATGACATTGAAGAAAAAACTGTACTACACAGTAACATGTTGGCTAAAACTGGGATAACACAGATTTGTCCCACTTTGCAGCTTACTACATATAAATAAGAAATAAACCCCTTATTTAGATGTTTAACATACTCCTGCCAAAAAAAGAACTTATAAAATCTGCACCTGAAGCCACATTGCTGACTTCATGAATTGCAGAAATGGGTAACCCTCCCTGCTCTGGACTTCATAAAATCATGCCTGCTAAGTCTGTCAGTCTGCGAGTCCAGATAAGTCCAGACATTTGGATTCAGCCTGTGTATCTGGGGATGTGCTGTTACCAAAGCTCTCAGGGTCCTCTTCCCACATTGCCAGCTCTTCCTCTGTGAGAAGGAAGTAGTGTGAGACGAGTCGGCGCCCAATCTCTGTGAGTGTGGGGTGTGTGAAGAATGCAGTCTTGATTTTGTGAGCCTCCAGACTCTCTGGTTTACTATCTAGGGGAGGCAAAAGAGAAGGAGAGTGAATTAAAAACAAAAACACACATACACACAAATGAGCAAAGTAATGTTACATTTCAGTTTCTTACTGACCTAAAAGCCACATAGATGTGCCCATATGAGACAATGCATACAGTGAAGTACAGCCATAATAGCACCATTCCTCTTAATGGCAGCTTTTCTATATTTTCACTTCTATTTTATACTGAGGTTTCCAGAGACATGAGAATGACAAAGTACCAAATTTAATATGCAGCATATTTACAGTGGTTTAATTATAGAATAGGCTAAGCAGAGTGAAGTCATTGTCTGTAAATTTATCATATTAAACCAACCTGAGTCATAGATAAAATATATATTCTAAAAGATATGCATAGTACATAACAAAGACCATTAAATACCTTTACATATTTTAATTTTAAACCATTTCACAATGAAACGGATTACTTCTTATTTCCACTGTTATAACCTTTCCTTTACCTGTGGACCATGACAGGTACAGTACAATGTGTCCCTGTAGGTACGCCAAGCCACATATTGGTCCTCCTGTCCGTCTATCTGACTGACAGAACTACCATCATAAATAACTCATCTGACCGTTCGGAGCTCAGCTGTGTCAGTCAAGGCTCAACTTTTCCTACAGCTATGTAACCTTGGCTCTCAAAATCCTTTATTTTCATATTTTGAGATAAAGTCAGGCCTACCTCTAACATCAGAGCATGCTCAAAGGAACTGGAGGGATACCAAAGCACTAACACAAGCACAAAAGAAGTATGGGTCCCCTCTGTCAACTAATGATTGCTTAGGAGAAAGATCTTCAATAAGGCACACCAAAGATCCTACCATCTGGCAGAACAAAGTCAGAGTGCTGTGCTCCACAGCTAATGAAGTACCAGAGGCCTTTGTGTGCTTGAAATAAACATGAACGACAGTGAGGTAGTGATGCTGATGCTATTGCAATATCGTGTCAGTGATCTGCTTTGAACAGTTAGCAGATTTGTGTTGGTCTTTGAATCACAGACCTAGAAATTTGATTTGATCATCTTTCATTTCAATCTCTCCCTCCTTCATGCCTGAAATTTCCCTCACTTGTCTGCCATATCCTTTTACTCCTATATGACAACTCTTTCCAAATTCATTCCCTTTTTTTTTTTTCCCCAGTCCTCTCACATCTTACCATCTATGTTCTTGGCAGGCTTGTAGGCATCATTTTTTACGATCATTTTAATGAGGTTCATGCACTGGACAATGAAGCGTTCAAAGGTTACTCCTTCCCCAGAAGGTGTAAACACGTAGCTCACAGCAAATTCCAAAGAACGCTGGATAAGAGGAATAAATGCACATGGATGGTACTCCAGAAAATCTAATAACTACAAAGAGAAAGAGGGAAAAACAGACAATCATTATTTAATGTGAAATTTCCACAACAAAGTAATGAAAATATAATGCGCATTATGGTTGGGAATTTTTGTTGTAAGGCCGATACGATGCGCATGTCGATACAGCATCTCCGATCCAATACATTAAAGCTGCGTATTACCAACACATTTTTAAAAGCATTTCTTCAGTTTCGTGTTTTTAGGTATATTTTCTCCACATTTTAATAGAGTTCAAGTTAAAAATCCCAGATATTTAGATATGGTGAGGAAAACCAAGATGTAAAAGGGGAGCATCTTAACTTTTTCCACATGACTGAATATAAACATACTCAAACACACTTATTCAGATCTCCACATACACTTGCATTAACACTCCCAAATTCATCCTTCTGACATTTTTCCAAACTCATTTCTCTGCATGTTTCTCACGCACAACTTCTTGCTCCCTTCCCGAGTCAATATAGTATTCATCTGGCACGTGCCACAACATATCTGCAGAGCTCATACTGCAGTGTGCAGTGTACACATCTGCAAACCTGTGTCACACGTTAACGTGGGTCTTCAGAAAACGATAAACTCTACCCAAATAAATAGTAACACTTTTAAATACAAATAAAAATATATTCTATTGAATGGATTGAATTGTATTATTATTTATTATTATTATTTAATTGCAAACATTAAATAACCAATGCATCTCGAAAAAATTCAAAAATCTTCATTCACTCCCAGCTTCTCTACCGTGGCACTGGGATTGTGCATGCGTGTGTTAGATAATTAGATAATTTTCCCATCCCTAAAAGGCATGCATTTGTAATGACATCAAATCCACTTACAACTTTAGTGTATAGTATGATAGTCTTCTCCAGCTTTTCTCTGCAAGTGCTCTCTGGACCAACTTGCCGACCTGCAACACAGCATTGTTTAGAACGGTTAATAAAATACACAAGGCAGTTTTACTGTGTACAGTTATATGCTATGATTTTTGTTCCCACATCCATAAATGTTACTGCACCATAAAACGAGAACTGAAATTAAATTCCAAGTGTGATTAAAGCTCAAAAATACGTAATAAAGATACTCTGCTCATTAGTTTAACTTGGCTGTAGAAAATCTACCCCATGATGCAGATTTTGGTAAATCACAGTTTGTTTCAGACCGTTAGAAAAGTTAAATATATGTCTGACAGCGGTAATTACTCATCACTGATCAGCTTCTGCAACCTGGACATGGCTCTGTCACTTAATTTTGTGTCTTAAAGTATTGAAAAGTGTGCTCTCTTTTCTATAACAGCATGAAACAGCATCACATTTAATCTTTTGATCCAAAGGCGAGTGCTGAAGGAATTGTAATGTTTCTGCCCCTGATTTTGTCTCCCACAGGTTTAAAGATGCAATATGTAGTATTTCTACTTCAATTATTAAGGAATGACCTATGAAGTTACCATTAGGGTGTTAAAAATAAAGAATTATAAAGTTTTGCCAAAGATGTGTATGGATTGGATTGTTGAGATATGCACATGGGGCCTTTGAACAAAACATCTGAAATTGATGGGAACAGCTAAGAAACAACTTCTAGAGTCAAATAAAGTGACAATGTGATAAAAGCTAGGAGGAATGTTGTTTTCACCACTTGATACAGCTCTAAATGAATGGAATTTGCTACAGCACGTCTTCTACACAGTGAGTTTGATTCCGAGGCTGAAGAAGGCATTAAGTTATAATCTTTACAAAGTTCACCGTTAGTTGATGAATGGTTCAGACTAAACTGTGACAGTTCTGGCATTGTTTGGTCAATTCAAAACAGATCTTTAGTCCAGTTATGGACAACACAAACCATACAGAAAGTGGAGGTGGTTAGTGTTTTTCAGACAATAAACAGAGCTAAGCTAACACCACTGTAATGTAAACTATCAGCTGATATGTGAAGAGAATAAGAGGGTGCTATTTTAACCATCTGTAAAATAACCAGATTTGAGTTCTTATTTGATGAAAATTTCATGATACCAATAATACAGACGTGTGTAAACTATGAGTTTAATACGTTACTCAGAAAGCAACTTTGTAATATCAATCCTACATGTAATCCATTTAAATTATTTTGGGTCCAACTACAGATGACGAAATTACTAAGCATTTTAGCTGTTGACTGAACATTTCCATTTTCTAGAATCATGAAAAAAATATACTGGAGTGACAACACAGGTATTCATCTTGAAGACTATTTGCAATGTAAAATATACTTTAAATATACTTAAAATATAAGGAGCAATCTGTCGAATCTAATAACTGCTTCAGCAATACTTTACATTTTTAGAAATAAAGCACAATGTTAGGAGTTTCTTAACTTTCTTCCTAAGTATTTAGACTATAACCTTTATAGAAATACAACACTTTGATACCCACATCTAAAATGACTGCATCAATTGTTAATAGCCAGATCTCAAGTGAGTCACAAGTTCAGAGAAAACCTTTTAAGCGTGACAGAGCTTCGAGGATGACAAATTGTTAACAGGTGTCTGATATTGTCTGTTTAATACAGTCATGATAGACAATACGTGAAATGCTTATAAAGTAGAAATGAGGAGAAAGACAGCAGTCGGGGCAATGACAGTAGACAGAAAACCACTCAAAAACAACGAGATTGGCTCACAATAGTCTGATTTAATACAAACTACTTCTTCACTTTACTTTTAAGGTCAAATGCCTACTCCATCCTGCTGCCTTGTGAGAGTCCCATGGGCCCATTACGAGCGTCCATGCATATAATAAAGTCTAGTAATAAAAGAGATTTCAGTGGCCATGAATGACTCATTCCCCCGATGTAAATTTTGGCTCCATAAAACCACTCATGATGCTGGGACCAATAAAGATGTCCAATGTAGTTTACTTCCCCGTCAGCCCCATTGATGAAATTGACAAGACAATAACATTCCTCCACCAGTCCTCACGAACAACCGCAGTCGTCACTTCCTCCATTTCAAACACTGGTGATGTGAAGTGGCACTAGACTGATTAAAAAGGTCAAAGCTCAAAGATCATTTTGCTCTCTGCAACAGATTTTCTACCGATCAGAGGGTATGCGGAGCACAAGATTCACTCAACTGATTTTGTGTCTATACCAGCGCTTCACAATTTACAGGCGATCGATAGCTGGTTATGGGAAGTGATGTGTGAAGGCATGAAAATTACTGAGGTCACAGAGTTAAACCAACGTCCCCATCCATTTATCAATAGACACAAATGACAGAAAATAGACTAATGAAGAAATCTCAGAACAAATCAAGGTAGTTTATACCATTAAAAAATTATTTTTTTAAAGCAGACTTTTAGCTGGTTTGTGGGTAACACTTGGCATTATAGCTCAGTGATAATATTGGTAATAGTGAGGTTACAGTTTGGTAAAACAAAGATAACAAGTGGTGCCAGGCACAACAAGCCCCGCCCCTCACATATATTGTAGCTTATTTTTCCAATCAGTCCAGCTGATGTCATCGTGTCTATGCATGTGCTGTACGTATATCAGTTGCCTCTATATATGTGCCAAGTTTGAAGTAAACCGAAAAAAAAATAACGTATTCATAGACTTGAAATTTTGCCCCAAAATAAGCAAATGGGGAAAAAAAAAACATTCAAAAAATTCATACAAAATTTTGACTTTGACCTATTTGTCCCAAAATGTAGTCACATTTATTCTGGGTCCCTGGCAAGCTATAAACTCAATTTGGTATGAATTCAACCAATAGTTTTGCTGCTACAGACATTTGAAGACATTTCAAGTCGCTACACTTACCATATTATAAGGCTGTAATGCATCTTGTTAGTCATGTTTGTATGAAGGTACGACAGTAGAAATTTGGAATCGTAACATGTAAAACAACCTGTCTATTTATATATTAAGAAACCACAACCCCAGTTGACATGTTTTCATCAAGTTGTAATATTAAGTGCTATTGTTTTTAATCATTTCAGTTTTCTTTGATTTAGTTATAAAACTGCATTCGTTTATTTTGTTTTTTTATTTAAGTTATTCTAGGCATAATGACCAAAGCCTTTATTTATGGCAGCTGGAACAAATATGACAAAAGAATGCATGACGACAAATATGATTTTAAAAAGCATTTTCTGCAAAACCATTTTTACTCTTGTACATCATGAGCCAAGTCAATATTTATAGAAGCTGAATATGATTTATAG
This sequence comes from Ostorhinchus rueppellii, assembly GCA_030068375.1. Lineage (NCBI taxonomy): Eukaryota > Metazoa > Chordata > Actinopteri > Kurtiformes > Apogonidae > Ostorhinchus > Ostorhinchus rueppellii. The sequence continues at coordinate 35,566,729 of JAQQZY010000029.1, read as the reverse complement.
AACTATTCTTTATTAAAAAGGGCCCATGATGTACAGAGCCATTTTATTCTTGTAAACCATAAACCATTAACTTTGGGGGAGAAAGCAGAAGGCTTATTTCACCTGCTGTTCCACTTCATTTTTCATTCTGTTTAGTTGTTTATAGGTGCGTTTCTGATTTTCAAGTGTTGATAAAGCCATTTTTCACAGCTACTTTTACTTTCAGCCATAGTTTTCATTACCTGTAATAACCCCTGATGAAGACTTAACCCTTTAACCTTCTGCTCAACCATATGGTAGAGCACAATTTGACTCACTATACATCTTATTGAAAAACCCGTTTTACTTAATTCCACCTGTTTCAGCCATGTCTACCACTCGCACAACTCAGTAGAGTGGTAGAGATTTTTAATTGTTGTTATTAGTGCCCAAAGGAAATAAAATATGTAAATAAAAATATTTTTCATTGTTTTTTTTGTTTTTTTTATTGGTAAGGACTTTAAAGGCTTAACACAGGAGCTAAACTAGAGTTTGGACAGATATGCAGCTTAGGTAAAACTTTTCAACAATGAAATGACAGACAGACTGACGGCTGACCTTAGTGGGAGGACAAACACCTAAAAGGAAAACCCAGACATCTGAATAGACCACAAAGGCTATTCCAAAAACACCAGTTTATATAGCTGACCTTATCAGGCTGTGCAGAGCTGATATTTCTCTGTAGCCTGGCTTTGAGTGGCCTCTGTGCATTCCTATCTGCCAGCCCAAAATACCAACACCGCCCTGCACCTGTCTCAGTTGCCATCAGCACAGCAAATATTGGAAGTTACAGTTGTGGCTGATTTCTCAAATGATATTTTTGCTGCTCTTGGTGCTTCGTCTGAGATTAGTCTATCACACACTGGGGTGCAGCTGAGACGAACTTCAGTGGAAAGGAAGACAGGTCCGTTGATGCTGAGCTCACACAGTCAAAGGGAAGTAACACAGTTGCAGGGACAGGGACAGTCACCACACAAGGGGTGTCTCTCAAAAGGGAGAAGATAGGATTTGATCCCTGTTCTTCAAAAACACCTTTGCACAGTTTGTCTTGAATGTCGTGTCATGAATCTTCTTGAAAAAGAACGAAGGGATGCAAACACCTCCATTAACTTCACGGCCTCTTAAAAAAACCTAAAGCTCTGTTCCAATTCAATAACACTCCTACTACAATTTATGCAGGTTGCCACTTGGAGTTAAATTTCATCCAGATGTGTATTCTAAGCCTCACATAATGCTTATTTTCAGTGGATCGTGTTGACATTTTTTGTACAGAACCCCCAAAGCTTAAATCCAATTAGTAAACGTACATAATTTGGAATCTGAACAAAAACTTTTTCCTTTACAAAAATGTACATTCTTGCTGTTTTTTTCTTTGTGTGTGTTTTGATATAGTTTCGTCACTGACTGTTGCAGATCTGGCAAAATATAGCTTCAAAGTTGTTTTTTTTATTAAATCTCTTTGCGGTGAATATGTTAGATAATAATACCAAACATTTTTTTAAATGTCTGAAATGAATACTAACAGAACTCAATACTAACTGCTGATCTGAAATCTGAAGTAAGGAAGGGTTTATATAATAATTACTTTACTCTTTGTATTCAAGATGAACTTATTACAGGAGGATTCTATTGTAAAAGAATCAGTTATTGCAGCAGGTTAAGTGCTAACATCTTTAAATTACCATATCAAATCCAACTATGAGGATTCACGTAGCACATATCAGTGCGCTACTTCAAATTAAGGATACTGTGAAAATATGCTGGTCTTTGAATTTTTTTTCCAACTGGTTTTGAGAGGGAACCCTTAATTAGAAACTAAGCTCCCTATTATGTGTGAACTTTTTCATTTACATTTGAGTATCGTAAAGTATCTGAGAATTCAAAGCAGCTGCCTTCTGCATGCATTAGACCACTGCTCATGGAGTTTGTTTACTGAAGGGGATCAGAGATTGAGGACGTAGAAAGAGACAAGTACTCACAGCATTCCAAGAACTGTTTTAGCCTTTCAAACACTGCATTCAGGAAACCCTGGAAAGGAGGATATGAAGAGAGGGTGAGATAAAGTTTAATCTCTATGACATTTCTGCAGCTGAATCACTAATGATTGCTTCAGTATCAGTATAGCCTGGGAGCAAATAAATTCGCAAGAGAATAGCTATAGTTTTGTGTACTGTGCATGTATATGTATAAGTGTGTGTTTGTGTTTGTGTGTGTGTGTAAGTTCATTTATGTGTGTGTGTGCCTGTGAGTGCACACTTGTACTCAGGAGTATAAATGAAAGTGCCAGCTACACAGTATGAAAGAGAATCAATTTTCTGTACCCTGGTGTTGCCACAGTTTAGCATGGGAAATTAGATGATAGATGGAGATGCAATCTGTTTAGTTTTGCATTAGTGTTCAGCCATGAGGTCAACAGCAGTGTCATTAATCACACATCCAGTCAACATAGCGACTACAGCTCCTAACAGAGGGGATGAGTATAGAGAGGGTCAAAAGATGAGCAAAGAAAAGAGGATGGGTAGAGATGGAGCCCAAAGTTCATGACAGACATTTGTTAACCTAATGTTGGGTTTCAAATAAAGTAGGGGAGGCAATGTCAATGAATAAAGGAACAATATTGGAATAAATCAAAAAGAAAATTAGAAGAAATTAGAATGCAAACTGGAGTTTGGAGTAAAAAAAAAAAAAAACAAACAAAAAGGAAGGTTTTCAACAGAATCAATCATTATGATGGAGCTTGACAACTGGAGAGCAAGAGTCAGTCATGGGCTGCCAGGGGGAAAAAAAGTGTATGGGCATAAAATAAAAAAGTAAATGATTGTGAATAAAAAGGATTGGAATGGTTAGAAAAATATGGAAAAACAGAGACAGAGCAGTAGGCATCAAAGGGACACATTGGCAGTTGCATAAAAAGAGGTCTGTGAAGGGAGATGAGCGTGTCAACGGAGCAAGAAAGTTCAATCTAAGCAGGGGATTCAGGGAAAAGCTGTGAGGGGCAAAACAGGACAAAAATGTAGAGAATGTCTGAGTGTGCATTGTCAAATATTTATGCGGAACCAGTTTTAAAGTTCACCAACAAAACAGCTTCTGCACAAACTGACAAGTCTCTTCATTCTTTGTGCCAGTTCGTTTCTTTGAGCCAAACTGTTCTCTGGCAGTATCGAGATGATTACAACAATAAATGTATGCCATGCGTGAAGACACTGGACCAGAAGTGGAAAATACCATGAACCCCTGCTTTTGAGAGTGTGACAAAACAAGTCGAGAAAAGAATTGTGGTGTGCAGCTGTGTTGCCTCACAACTTAAGTAAAAAAAAGCTGCACTCAGCCAACACCCGTTTGACTGCCAATGTACACTGTGTCGACGTGACAGCAAATGAACTGTACATAGTCTGTATGTGTACTCCAAGAAACACAAACAAAACAAACAAGCCAAGCATTTTTATTCGGATGACGAGTCTCAGCACAGTATTCTTGTGACTAACACGACTAACTTTGAAATAAAAAAACTGACAAGTGCAAACTACAGCCATCTGGACTACACACAACACACCAAGTACACCAGTAGGCATGTGCTGACATTTCGGCTCAACATCAGCGTCTGCTATCATCTGTTACAGCGCACAAAAGCTTGTTTCATTGCATGACTGAACTTCTGCTCATTCTGAGATGGCGTGATAAAGGGATGAAAGACTGAAAGAGCTGAGTTATTGTTTCATAATGAAGAATGAAGCATCAGAATTTCACAACCAGTGCATCCCTGTATACCAATGAACCATTCCAGGCCCAGCAGCAACGCAAAGTTGGCTGTGTCGGACCATTTACACACACACATCTGCAGACGGTACTGGTGCTGGCTCTGTGTGTGAGAAGGGTTTCAGTTACTAATCGGCATAATTTCTGTTTTGGCAAAATAGGATTTATAGCTAAGACCAATACGTTTATATGCAAATGTAGCCACTTGGAAATGCCAGAAACAGCCAAAATAAATCTCCACATTTAGCGAATACATGGACATGGTTGGAAAGGTTTATATAAAAGATACACAGCAGTTTAGGTCTGCTGAGTTGAAGATTTAGTTACACAAAATAGGACAAAAATATGCTTTCAGACAGGCTTCCTCAGTTCTCTGTGGGGTGCTTAATTACATCTTTGATAAGAACACCCTTGTTTATTCCAGTCTCCTTCAGAAATGTAACTATGAAAGGAAAGTCGCACCAATCACCACAGGGAAAGCAAAATGGGAGACGAACACTCATTAACATCTTGATGGCATTATGAGAAAAATAAAAAGAGCATGACATTTGTGAACTGAAAGGAAACCTCAGGAAATAGTTAATAATGGTCACAATGGTCTGACTGAGGATTCCCAGTATTGGATTTCAAGGTTTCATCTGCGCCACTGAAGTGAGAAACTGGATTCATCAATGAGTAATCAGAGACGTTCTATTCAGTAACACATGTCACCGAGTTAGATCAATGATTGTATTTCATTTTATTTTCCCCTATTGGACTCACCTACACCTGTCTCTATTAGAAAGAATTAACATCCTTCCAGTTTAATTTATTACACGTCAGGAAATCTGATATCCAGATGAATACGGGAAGCACCGCTATTGATTTCCAACTAAAAAGGTGTAAGCCAAAATACAGTGTTCACTCAAAGCAGTGCCAGAAGAGATAAACATGCGGAAATGTTTCAAGAGTTTATTCTGTGTGTGTGTGTGTGTGTGTGTGTGTGCGTGCGTGCGTGCGTGCGTGCGTGCGTGCGTGCGTGCGTGCGTGCGT
>JAQQZY010000029.1:35523114-35535736 GCA_030068375.1 Ostorhinchus rueppellii | reverse complement strand
TTCCGTGCCGGCCGATCCGATACGCATTTTTTGCTAATATCGGCGGCCGATCCGATCCAAATATCGGATCGGGACAACCCTAGCCTAGACCATACTAGGTGTAAAATCACAAGGTATACAACTGAACTAAGAGGACCCATGCTGATCTGTGATTGAGCAATCAGTCCAACAGCATCGACTTGAGACCTGTTCTCTAAATAGCTGAGAATTGCTTCAATTCTTTTTTTTTTAAGGCAACCCAGTTTTATTATTCCCTTTCTTTGTTGTTTTCACGCTGTGTGACAAAATAGCAAATGTGAATGTATAAAAAAGGGCAGCACTAATTAACTGTGGACATATTCCCCAAATCTAGTCCAGACGCCTTCAGAAGCCTTTTAGGGCCTACTCTGTCACACACACAGGATGTGGTCTTATTAAACATAAAATACAGAAAAAATTGCAGATTCCATAGTAAATGGAAAACGTATTTGTGTTAAGCTAGGCTGAATAATTTCCCATGTGAATGCACAGAGATGAAACAGAAAGCCATCATTTCATTTAAGTTTGGATGAGACGGTAAAAAAGCCCTTCATAAAATGCCTGACTGTGCTTTAAGGATCAACATAAAATAACAGTGTAGATGCCCAAGAATTTAGTTGCCGGATGGTAACTATCTGCTGGGAAGCACAGAGGATGACTGTGCACGTCATGAGCTATGAGTTAATTTATAGTACAATAACATTTCAACCCTACTTGGTCTTGGGCAAAGAAGATGTGTTTGAAATGTCAAAAGTACTGAACAAAATTATTCAACTGATGAACAAATCCTAAACTGCCCTTTTCTCTTTATCCGACTTTCCCCAGTTCTCACAGTACGATGCTTTGCTGCTGTGATAATGTCAGGATGTATTATACCTGAACAAAATATATTATATCCACAAAACCTGCTACCTTGTAAAATATTCCATTCCCCTATCACTTTCCTGTCTAACCATTATAAGAAGTCCAAACTCTATTAAACCTGACATGTAGTAAAACTGTGCACAAAGTAAATGGTTCCCTATTCTCTGTAAGACACACTGTGTTTGTAAAGATTTAAATTAATTTAACTTTTAATAGTTTCAGTTCCAGTGCATTTGTTCTCATTATTTGATATCATCGCTCACCAGAAGGACAGAGTAAAAGCCTGGCTGCGTCTCCCACTGTCGAAGCTGCTCCTCCGCAGGCTTCAGCACAGCTGTGTCCTGACTGGTAGCTTGGGTTAAGGCCTGCAGCACCACTGAGCTGGCACTGTCCATATCCATAGCTGGATATATCTGGAGGGAAACACAAGATAGGAAGAGGGAGAAAGAAGAACACACATGGAAGAGTTGAGTTGAAAGGCTGCCATTGTGAAAAGTTCTGCTCGAGTTAAAACGCTTTTAAAATACTTTCTCCATAGGGAAAACATTGTAATAAAACATCAACAGGATGAGGCAGTCAAATTACATCAACAAAAGTGTCACAACAGAGAATCTTCCTTCTTGCTTTGTTTGGCTTTATCCCTTTTAGCCCCATTTTTTTATTATAGATCAAGCAGCACCGGAATCACTGTCAACCATGGTGACAAAGAAACAAATCCCTCTAAATAAAGAAAAGGCACACCTGATAGAAACACTGGCAGTCATATCTGTAACTCAGAGAGCTGCTCTACATCCTGCACAGTTGTCAAGCACCTTAGCTTCACAGGTCCAATAGGTGATTTTCACCCAAGAGACATAGGATGTAGGACCTCAAAAAAGGGATTTTCACAGGGAATAATACATTCCTTCTGACCACAGCAATGTTGAGATCACAAATCCTATCCACATTTCCTGAGGATTTCCCCAGTAACTAGATAAATAATGAAAATACTGACTGCTGAGGTTTACTTTTCCACAAAAAAGAAACAGGCAACATATGTTATTGTATCTTCAACTCTCTTGGCTCAACCATCTGGATGTTTTCTTACATAACTTTGTGTTGTATTATACACCTTCAGATTGTCCCAGTCTTTCATGGTCTTTTATCCTTTTCTCTGGAAAGAGGATCTAATATAGCTTCTACAATGTTACTTCTTCTGAAATGCATTGTTGTTTTTAATAGTGTCCACATATATTACTATGAAGACTGAAAAATGCATGTGTGGTCATGCATTTCAGGAAAAATTTGAAACGTGGTCTTTTATCCTGGGATTGAAACTGTGTAATGTAACAAAAAAACTGTTCAAGAGAGTTAAAGATTTATTGAATTCAAATGGTAGTTACACTAATTTTACTATTTACTTTACCTGTAGCAGCCATTTATTTATGTTTTTGTTTGTGCACGTTTCCTTCATATTTCTTGTTAGAAATAAAGACACACATCCATCACAACCCCTCTATAAAATGAAAAGAGAAGCTTGCAAAACTACATCCAACGAAGCTAAGAGATGGCACTCAGGAGCTTTTAAAAGTGCTTAATTCCAGATACAAAGTATTTACTAAGTAAAAACTTAGCACTGATCAGTAAGCAATTAGGTTCTTCAACAATGATAGTCTAAATGCAGCGTAGTGGAGATGAAGTTTCAATAGTTTATACAAGTGTGCAGGTGATAGATTGAGTAACGCTGCCATCTACAGCCCAGAACTAAATACTTGTGCTGTGGTGCTTGATGTGCATTTGTGTTTGATGTGCAGCGGCTCTGTGTGCCCAAAGGCATTCAGGAGCATGGACCTCGCTGCTGTCACATAAGTGAGATGAATTCTTTTAATAAACAACCTATAAATTATTAATACAACAACAAATCTATTAGGATGATATTTCCCTGTTATTAAGTGTGAGTGTAGCAAGAGTAATACCAGCCTATTATTAATGAGATGAATGGATAGTATGTGTTGTATCATGGAGTGGTCATTATACAACACTTGCTGTAAGGAAGTCTCTCTGTAGGGATTGTTACCAACAAAAACACCACAGAGAATCTACCGCAAAGACTAATACAACAGTAAGGAACTACATTTCTAGAGTAATTCACATTCTGAATGTGTAAACTGTTTTAACACATAGGTAACCCCTTCTCATTTTGAGAAACTCAAGCATGCTAACAGCTGAAATAGTTGGTTACGTTTTCAATCAGCATTGGTTTGTCTGTCTGTTAGAAACATAACTCAAAAAGTTATGGATGGATTTTCATTAAATTTTCACAGATTGTCAGAAATGGGGTATCCTACAGATGATTAGATTTTGGTGGTGATCTGTGTATTCTGCACCATCTAGTGAATGGAAGTACAAACACTCCCTTGGCGGAGGCCTGCGCTCTCCAAGTGCTTCTCTAGTTTTACTGTATAAAATACTTGTGATTCATTTCTGCCACATGGTAAAGTGTATTCAAGGTACACATAAGCTACTCATCAGTAAATGAAAAAATTGATCAAAATGTATTATGTTGTTACCTCCACCAAGGAGGTTATGTTTTTGCCAGCGTTTGTTTGTTTGTTTGTTTGTCTGTGTGTGTGTGTCTGTTTGTTGGCAACTTTACAGAAAAACTACTAGACGAATTTTCTTGAAATTTTCACCAGTGATTGAGAATCACCCAAGGATGTTCCCATTAACTTTTGGTCACGATCCGGATAACAGTATACCTTGGCGGAGGTTTGAGCACTCTTGTTTGCCGTGTTTTCTGTTCGTGTTGATCAGAAGTTACAATGAAGTGTTGGGTTTAGCAGAAATATTGGGCTTATCTCCAAATGCTGAGGATAACTCAACCAAAAATCATTCATTTTCTATACCCGCTTTATCCTCACTAGGGTCATGGGGGTCACATGGAGCCTATCTCAGCTACCTAAGGGCGAAGGCGGGGTACACCCTGGACAAGTCGCCAGTTCATCACAGGGCTGACAACCAAAAATCAACCAATTTAAATAAAAAAAATCTGCAAGAAAATCTGGATCTTGATCTCATGAGAATCAAATATTCTGCATGCTTGCTCCTGGTAACTGTCATGCAATAAAATACTGAAATCCAAAAAGCACTCATACCAGCATATATCTTCACTAAACATTAAAGAATGCCTTGGGTTTAACTATGCAATTACACTGTTGTCCAGAAACACGATGGCTAAACATGACTCTGTTCAAAATATAAACACTTATGTGGATTTACCAATGTCTTATATAGGAATTATTGGTAAACTGCGAAACAACATGAACATTTTTTCCCAGTGTAGTTAAAATTAAAACTCTTTTTCCTCAGTCCAATCTTGTTGTCATGGAAATTAGACAGCATTGTTTCATCTGCACCATCAAAAATGATGCAGATCCCTTTTAACGACACAATATACCTGCCAAAAATCAGATACCAGTATCAATATCTATACATTACACTCAGGTCCACAAGCATTTGGACAATGCATCTGTACACTACCACTGACTAAAGAGTTGACTTGCAGCCTTTATACAATGTCAGTACATTTTGATTGGATGTAAGACCGTTCAATGTTTTTTTAATACTTGGAAGAATATCCTCTGCAGTCAATGCCTGCCTGAAGCCTGAGCCCCAAGGAAATTACCACCACCTTTACCAAATCTTCCTTCAGTTGCTGCCTACTTGTGCGCCTTTCTGCCTTCACTTTAGTTTTCAGTAACGGAAAAGCTGCTCTATTGGGTTGAGATGAGGTGACCAACTCAGTCACTGACATTCTATTTCTTGACCTTCAAAAGCTCTTGGGTTGCTTTTGTAGCATGTTTTATGAAATTATCCATTTGCAATGTGAAAGAACGCCCTACCAGTTTTGCAGCATTTGTCTCTGAATCTGAGCAGAGGACAGCCCTGTATACTTCAGAATTCATTCTGTTCCTTCTATCAACAGTCACATCATCAATAAACAACAGTGACCTACTTCCACTGGCAGCCATATATGCCCATGCTTTAAAAGTGCCTGTCATGTTGGGACACATGACATGGCCTTTTTTGGATCTCAAGCTGTTCTTTTCCTTCTCCAGACTTTTCTCTTACCATCAATCTGGTATAAATTAATCTTGGATTCATCTGTCCAGGGGATCATACTCCACAACAGGGCAGGATTATTCATAAGGTTTTCTGGCAAAATTTAACCTGCCCTTCCTGTTTTTGAGTGTTAGCAGTGGTTAGTACCTTGTTGTTAACCCTCTTTATTCACATCCATGAAACCGTCTCTTGATTTTACACTGTAAGATTGATACACCTACATTGTCAAGCGTGTTCTTGACTTGGCTGGATGCTATAAAAGGTTTTTTTTTTTTTCCCTTCACTGTCAAAGGAATTCTGTAATTAGTTTTTTTTTTTCAGCTGAATCAGCACCTCCATATCTTGCCTTGGACCTCATATTGAGAATTATGGTGAACAGCTTCCAAATTCAATAGTTGGAATCAACTCCAGATCCTTTATCTGCTTCATCTGGCAAAGATTAACCAGGGAAAAGGACACATCTGTGCATGAAGCTGCTTGACAGTCAAATTTCCAATGACTTTTCAGCCTCTGAAAATGGAGGGACTATGTTTAAAATAGTTGTAATTCTCAGTGGTTCATGCAATATTTTCATTCAACCCACTGACGCAAAGCTCAACTTAAAGCTGTACGGAAGAATAGTTACCAAATATACATCACTGACTGTGTAGGTTATATGTCACTTTATATCACGGAGACTGTATACGCCACAATACAGCAATTGTATGATGTAACTAGGGCTGGGTTTTTAAAAAAAAAAAAAAAAAAAAAAAAAAAAACCATTTAATCGATCTTGGATCGATTTTGTTTTCATTTTGTGTAATCGATTATTAGTGGGTGAAATCGATCTTTAAGAGACAGGCCCCGAGTCCCTGACCCAGATAACGCCGACGCAGAAGCGCAGCTGGCTCCGTCTTGAACCCCCTGGGAAGTCTCAGTCTTCCTTGCGATGGTTCTGACACAGGAGGGATGTGGAAGAAGGGTGGGGGAAATCCCTCCATGGGACGTCCTCCCAGCTTTAGTTCAACTCACAGTGCAGAGGAACTGGCCGCTCGGAGGTTCTCCGAGGTGAGTCACGGAAGCTGGTCGTTCTAGGAATATTAATTTGGATCCATACTCAGGTGATAGTATCACCTGTGGCTGAGTATAAAGTTAAATTAATAGTAAAGTAACAATGATGGACCGCTACCACTGCCCCACACACACACACACACACTCTGACCAACAATCAGAGAGCGCTACCCCCCCACACTCACCCACCCACCCACCCTTCCAGTGAGTTGAAGTCACCAGTCATAAAACTGAATAAAGATGCAGAAGTCCATTCTGATCCACTGTAGAAACAGTAATGTTTATGTCCTGTTCATTAAGAGCAGATTTATTCATTTACTGATGAAATGTCATATTCATTTCCTTTATAATATCAATATTGATACCAGTATTGATGTGTTCATGACTGTGGTAGTCAAATAATTAGGTTACAGCTTAAAATTGTACTTTGGTATCACTAACGAATCTGAATCAATCAATTAATGCTGAATTGAATCAAATCGCAATTAATCGATTCCGAACCTTATGAATCAAAATTGAATTGATTATGGAACTCAGCCATGATACCCAGCACTAGATACAATACACTGCCTCTCCATATTTGATTACTTTCTTCTTTTACCTGAAATTATCTGAAACTTACAAATGATTTATTTTCAGAACCACTTTATTCTCTGCCTCATTCAATTTCTCACATGCAAATTTTCTACTTGTATTGATGCAACATGGTAGCACAGCACACAAATTATAAAACACATTGCCGAGTTTCATTTACACCACCACACAATAAATGAGATCAAAATATGAAAAATTATAATCATTTTCTATGATCATAAAATACATATCCTCATATCACACACAACCCTCTGTATTTCTGGATATAGGCTAATTAAGACGCCATTGGTTTTACTATTTACAAGTATTTGGTGAGTTACTCTAGAAACAACAGAAAATATATCTCTTGACTTCCAAATTAAAATTTTTGTCTGCAGAGAATGCCAAATGTTAAAAAAAACTATTACTTTCAGATGACAAGTTCATTTTAATTTTTAAACTACATATAGGCCTAATGCTAATTAAGTAATACAATGTGGTATTCTCTAAATCAGTCTTTTGAAAAGTGGTTGAGTGTTCTATGAAACTCCTGATACAAAAATGCAAGGAGCACAGCTTTTTTTGATAACTTATAACCATTCATTACCTGCTTGATCACATTTCAGAGGTTTTCAAAGGGATTTAGGTATGGAGACTTGGAGAAGCCTCTTGAGTTTTTTCAAAGCTGCACAGTGTGTTAATGGTGCCTGGTACACGAAAAAAAGTTAGAATGCGTGTCCACGTTGAATTATCTCTCAAGACTTGTGCCAAGACATAATAGATGACTATTTTATTGATAAACATTTATTGAGGTGAGATATGACTGAAGACAGAGAGGGTAAATTGTGTTACATAACTCCCAGTATTCTTTCTTTAGTGCCACAAAACTTCTGCATGGCATCTTGCCATCAGGTCATGTTTTTACAAATCTCTCCACAATAATATATGGGAAAAAATAAGGGTTATTTACAGTTATTTTGCTGTGCAGTTCAATGCCAAAAGAGCTTCAAATCACCTCAAACAGCAGTAACAGTAAAGTGCTAACTGAATATCAAGTTCACTGACACACCCATATTTACATGTGTGATGCAGACTCAGTCATTGTCTAAATGCTGTTGTTGTGTCATCTCCAGAACACACAACGACAGCATTTACACTGCTTCACATTCTGACTGTTTTGTGTTGTATTGTACTGAACTATTAGCTAGGGAACGAGTGCAATACCTGTAAACCTGTCAACTACATAGTGGAAGACACACATGCTAAACATTCTCTTTATGAAAACTTGCTCACTGCTTCCCTTTAACTCGTATCGAACCACTTGCAAACCAGATATGTAGACAGTGTAACAGGTAGCTTGCTAACATGCAGCACTGCGGTTTTGTATTTTTGTAGGACCATGGGTACACCCGTGCTAATATAATTCAGACCACCTCAATAGAGGCCATGCAAAACATGCTAGACATTTAGCTAACTGTGTAACGCTAGCTTACGTTAGAGGCTGTCTGGGTGGACAAGTCAGCGAGCGGTGGCATAACTTTTCATCCAATGTAAGCCAAATGCAGATAACGTCAGCCTAGTTGTGAAATCAGTACCATTATCCAAGAAAGAGGTCGGTTTGACCAAAGTTGGGTCATTCGCTACCAGAGCTGTCTGAACCAAACACCGTTTATAGATGGACGGTTTTTAATCACAGCGTTGAAAATGGATATTGTAAAGATTTGGACAAGACATAAACCCACCTACGAGGCGACGTGTATGACGGGTTATTTGTATATCATGCACAGAAAGAATCAATAAAAACAGCACAATTATGTGGGGCCAAAGAACAGCAACATCATCACAACATGTAACTTCACTTTCATTCGCTCTTATAAGTCTGCCAAGTAACGCTTTCTATTCGCTTCACATGTAGCGACTGTGTCATATATTTGACAATAACAACCGCCTACCCAAAAATGAAATGGGCGAATCGGAGTTCCACATCGTGTATACTCTAACTAAGCTAACTTTGGGCTAGCTAGCAAAGCTAAACTTATTTCACACGAAACGAAGGGCCGACAATGTCAGTGGTGATGCACAACGTTTTGCCTCAGATAATTAAACAAACTCTGCGCCTGAAAAATATGAAACCGAACTCACCTAAAAGAACGCAGGAAGAAAAACTGAATCAATGTTTGTAATAGTGGCTATAAAGCTCAGCCAATGGTAATGTAATGGGAGATGGAAACACACGCTTGTAGGAATGGCGCGAGCACCACAGCCGGCGCACCTTGATGTCGTCATCAGGATTTCTTCGTCATGAATGAATTGTGCACTGATTAAGATTTACCCTACAAATGCTAATATTTCCAAATATACTGACATAAGTTTGAATTGCTCTTTTTGTGATAAAAAAGAGGAAACACTTATACATTTATTTTTTGACTGTAGTATTGTTGAGCAATTTCTACTAGACCTTAGTTTTTACCTTTTTGCACTACAAGACCATTATATCTTCACTCTTAAAGATATCTTCCTTTATTATGAAAACTCTACAGATTTATCACTTGAACTCCGAGTTAATTTTTATATTTTACAAGCAAAAATTTTCATTCATAAACAGAAATGGCAGAAGAATCAGCCTCTCTTTGGCATCTTTATTTCAGAAATATCCTCTCTTGTCAAATCTCTTAAGTTTGTTCATAATAAAAAAAAAACACAAATCTTCTAAATGTTCTTTAACATATATTCCTCTTGTTTTGTCTATTTTTATGTATGTTTATTTATTTATTTATTTATATTTTTTATTTTTATTAACTTGATGTAATGTACCTGTATTCCTGTATTAGTCACCAATTCTTTTTTTCCTTCCTGTCATGTATCAATGTAATGTTTGTTTTATTGCAATAAAAAAAAAAAAGAATTGTGCACTGATTGTGTAAGCAAAACATTGGGTGCAGGCTGCGGCTGTATGCCCTTATACATATATTTATTATGGAGCTTCAGTTCCTTCTGACAGATGTAAATGTGTTTCTGAGTTCTTACCTCAGTCTGTTAACACAATCTGTAGTTTATTAACATTTTAGTGAGGCAAGCAAACAAGATAATGACTAATACATCTGACTACTCGTCTGAATAAATTTAAAGAATTAAAAACATATTGTCTTCATTTTGATAAAATTTGAAACACTGCAGATGAATTATGCATAGATTGCAGAACCTTTAATCCTATGGGTATATATAGATGCATTTCGATATTTAACTTATTGATGAGTTTATTTTCCAATTGCTGAAATTCTATGCACTTACCACATGACAGGTTCCCTTTAATTCCAATACTACGCGATTTTAAGCCCCCCCCCCCCCAGTTCTCTGTTTTCTTTTTAAATCGTTGATGTAGCCTATCTTGAATGCCCTCTAAATGTGGAAATCAAAGTCACAAATTCCTACACTGTGGGACAAAATTAGTCTTGAATATCTGAATTGCTAGATTTATCTTGTTTTACTGCTCTGAAGAAATTACTCTGCATCTTGTATGGTGTCATTTATTCATTGTGAATATGTTTCACGTCATTACCTATTATTGGTACTTTATTTGAACTTACATATATGCCGTGACAAGTGAACTTCCTGTTACAGAGTTCTAACTGTGAACATAATTATTTAACAGAAAAGTTACCTTATGTCATATAGCTGCGATACAGTGAATATGAATTTAGTGACTATTTACTAGAACCTGTCATGCAGATGATTGTCACGTCTCCTCCCAGACGTTAGTGTTTTGTGTTGTGTCTTGTCACTCCCTGTTTCATTTTGTTAAATGCCCTCCTGTGTCATGTCTGATGTCTTTACTTCCTGTTCCCAGATTTTCCCAATTGTGTGATTACCTGTCCCTGCCCTAATGTTCTGCACCTGTGTCCTATTTGTCTACCACTCCTCTTGTGTGTAAATAAGCCTTGTGTCCTCCAGTGTTCTGTTAGTTCATGTCAGCCCTTCGTGTGTGTCTTACCAGCGATTACTCCTGATTGATCTACCTGACCTAAATGCCTTTTGGACCTGGATTCCTTGAGCTTCGCCTTTGCCCTAACCTGTACCTTTGCATGTTTGGACCACCCTTTTGGATTTGACCCCCGAGCCTGCCTGAGCCCCTTTTTGTGCTGTTGCCTGATCGCACTGACTACCTGGATACTGACCCTTGCTCTGAATGGTACTCTGATTTTGTATATTCACCTGATCTGTTTTTGTTGGACTCTGATTGCCCTGGTTTCTGAAACTATCTGTCCTCTGACTAGAGTTTGCTTAATCCCCGTCTGTGCCTCTATTTGGTTTCCCTGCCCTCCTGGTTCATGACCCCTGGCCTGGCCTGGCCTTCAACTAAGAGTGGATTACCCCATTGGATCACTAAAGCTCAATCATCAGACCTTTGGAAAGCTTGCTTGTGTGAACCTAGAAATAAACTGTATTTTTACTCATAACCTCAGACTGCACATTTCTCTGCATTTGAGATCTTCCTCCAAAGTTTGGACGTGATAATGATATTTCTCTCTCACTCCCCCTCAAACAGTTATCTCAAGTTCCTCACCTTTGTTTATTTTGTTTTTACAACGGACATATATTTAATCAATTTATTAATTTATTTAGATACAGAGGGCTGCAGACTGAGCAAGGGAGTAAGTCCCTGTGTGCAATTACACTTGTGAAGGTTTAAGGTTGTACATGGTTCCTCCTTTACTTGCATTTTCATGTGTGTCTAAATGTGGGTGCGATCTTTTCTTCCTAGAATCTATGGCAAAATTCTGCAGTGATTCTATAATTACCATACACTGGCAGATAAATGTGATGCTCTTTATATAACTGGAACCTCCTTTTGCAATCATAAATTCATTGCCACTGGCATTATATGACAATGGCATTGAGTCTTTTAATAAACAAATGAAGATCTTCATGTTTATACAGACTCTTGGTTAGGGGTGGGTTTTATCACCATTTGCTTATAAAAAGCTTAAAAAAAAAAAAAAAAAAACAGGGGTAGAGCATGATGGGTAACAGTTGGTGGCATGGGAAGTGATATTTGCCCTGTGAGGTCCCGCACAATGCTGCTTGTGATCATTTGTACCTATTTTGTGTTTTGTCACTTCACACTGTTTACACATATGTACACTGCCTGGCCAAAACAAAAGTTGCACATGCAATATTTCACTGCAACATCTTTGGTTTTGATTACAGGAGACATTCACTGGATTTAACTCAGCAAATAGCTCCAATTCTTCCATGGGTCAGTACCGCAGTGGTTAATGTTTCAGCTGGAACAGGTTATTTAACTCTAACTGCAGTGAGTTCATGTCTTTAATGTCAAAAAGACTGGAAAGTGCCAAGATTGATCAGGATCATCAGGTTTGACCTTGAAAAAGTAGGTCAGGGTCACCTAGTGATGTGACGTTCTGTATCGAGGCTTTGAAGCGTGTGCCGAGTATGGGAGGGGGCGTTTCTGCGATGCGTGTATCGAGGCTTGCTTCATTTACGGGAGGAGCTGAAAATGATGACGTCTGAAGCCTCGCTGCCCAGCTGTATCACATGACTGATTCAGGAAGTGGCTCGGATTTTGCCGCGAGTTTTGACAGTGACATAGACCCCTCAGGCTCCATTCAAAATGTGGGAGTTTGATGGAGAGTTGTGATCAGTGAGAGTTTGAAGACAGTTTGGATAGAGTTAGAGAGGGTTAGCTGCCCTGTGAGCAGGTGGTTTCCAAAGTAGGAGATATATTGTCAAAGAAAGAAAGAAAGAAAGAAAGAAAGAAAGAAAGAAATCACCTAAGACCTGCCACAGTGGAGAAACTGTTGTTTCTAAATAAAAACCATTGATGTGTCCCCTACACCACAATCACTGGCCATACCTCAATGTTACAAAAGCACAATCATTGTCCTTACCCCAACCCCCCCTCACCTCACTGTAAAGAATCATTTCCATTTTCTTCATTTCCAAATAATTATTTTCCATACTGCCAGTATATGTGTATATATATATATATATGTGT
>JAQQZY010000029.1:35496107-35523014 GCA_030068375.1 Ostorhinchus rueppellii | reverse complement strand
TGTCAGCCCTGTGATGAGCTGGTGACTTGTCCAGGGTGTACCCCGCCTTCACCCTTAAGTAGCTGGGATAGGCTCCAAGCAACCCCCATGACCCTAGTGAGGATGAAGTGGGTTCAAAAGATGGATGGATAATAATAACATCACATAGTAACTTCATATGTTCATAAGCCTCATAATCAAACACTGTGGTTTCAACATTAAACTCCATTCTTTTCTTTTAGTGCTGTGCCCAGTGCTTCTGGCTTTCATCAGATTGTCACTTTTGAGTCTAGCAGTTTTCATCTCATCTCACCACATTTTGACATTTTGGTCAAATTTGTCATGTTGGTGGTTTTCCTCACCAGCAGAGTGACTCACTCCTCCCTCTAGTGGTCACATAGATCCCCAGCCTGCATGTGTGAATAGACTGTTCATATCCGTTGGTGTCTTATGGAATATCTTCATTGCTCTTTATTGTAAAAAAAACACAACTTTTTAATATTTGAATGTAGAAATGCTAGATTAATGTAACTTAATTCACCATCACCAGTTTCTTTCTTCTCCACCACTGCTTCCCACAGTTGGCTGAGAAAGGGATGAATGTGGTTATCATTAGTAGGACCAAAGTGACTTTGGACCGGGTTGCCAAGGACATAGGTAAATCATCAACAATTGTTATGGATGCTTTCATGCTGATAATTGTGTCAGAGTTGTTCATTTAAGTGTGCTAACTGTCTGAGCAGCTCTTGATCTTCTTTATAGTTGATGCCACAGGGAAGAAAGTTAAAGTGATAGTAGCTGACTTCATAAAAGAAAATGTCTTCGGTGAAATCGAGGATCAGCTCAAGGACATGAACATTGGGGTTTTAGGTTGGATGTAATTCTATTCTGCTATATAATGTATAATTATCTGCTATCAAGCTTGACTAAAAAGTCTTCAGAATGGTGACATGTGCTGCTTTACTGCTATGGTGTGCCCCCTGTGAAACTGGATCTCCTTGTCTTTTCTTCCAGTTAATAATGTGGGCATGCTGCCCAGCTTCGTTCCCAGCACATTCCTTGAGGCTGCAGACCTCAACCAGGTAGACCAGTGATGCCTGGGTAGATACAGACCACACCAATACTTAAATGCCTGTAAATGCCTCAGTCAGACTTCATGATCTTCAAAACTGTGCAGATATTCCGCCCATTATTTCTTGTATTGTAATCTCTTTTCTAATTATATTTTATGAGGACACTTTTTTTCCTGCTTTCAGACAATATTAAAGGTGATAAATTGCAATGTGAAGACGATGGTTAAGGTGAGAGTTGTTTTTTTTTCCACACACAGATCATCTTTGTCCATTCTTATGTTAATCTTATAACTGAAGTTTCATTTATTTGTTATTTTGCAGATGTGTAAAATCGTCCTTCCAGGAATGGAGGACAGGTATTCTACAAATTCTTCTCATCACACTGTTAAAAGTAAAACATTGAATCAACCAAAATTTTTTTCTTCAACGGTCACACATTTAAAAAAAAAAAAATAACTGAGTGAACCAAATTAAATAATATTGAATGTAATTGAATGTAATTTAATTTGGTTCACTCAACTCATTTTTTATGTGTGACCTATTGAAGAAATTTTTTTTTTGGTTGATTCAAGTTCTACTTTTTACAGTGTAGATGTAACATCTAACACAGGGGTGCCCAACCCTGGTCCTCGTGAGCTACTATCCTGCATGTTTTAGATGTTTCCATTTTCCAGCACACCTGACGGTCATTATCAGGCTTCTGCAGAGTTGGATGATAGGCTCCTCATTTGAATCAGGTGTGTTGGAAGAGGGATACATCTAAAACATGCAGGATAGTAGCTCACGGGGGCCCAGGGTTGGGCACCCCTGATCTAACACCATAAAATCATTCAATCTTGGTTAATATTAAAGCTATGATCAAAATAGTTTTTGCTTCTTTTTTTGGATGTTTTTATGTTGGTACATTCTGCCTTAACAGGAGCAGTGGGGTTATTGTGAATATTTCATCTGGAATAGCCTCTATCCCTTTCCCCTTGTACGCTCTGTACGCTGCAACAAAGGTAAGTACTGCATCAAAAGAACACCACAAAGCTCTTGTTTCTCGCTTTGTATGATCAGCGATGCTCCAGTCTTGTAATTAGTGCATCATCTTTGTTCTTCTGTAGGTGTTTGTGGAAAGATTTTCTCAAGGTCTTCAAGCTGAATACAAAGATAAAGGAATTATTGTACAGGTAACTGGATTATAAATGATACTCCACTTCATGGCTTCATGGTCTGTTAAAATCTTTTCTTTTTAAAAAAATCTTTTTTATTCTTTTTTTTATTTATATATATATATATATATATATATTTTTTTTTTTTTTTTTCCCTTCTTACAGGCAGTGGCTCCATTTGGGGTTTCCACCCGAATGGCAGGTTATCAAAAAACCAACATGATGACTCTATCACCAGAAGACTTTGTAAAAAGCTCCCTGCAGTATCTTAAAGCTGGAGAAAAAACATATGGCAGCGTCTGTCACATCCTTCTGGTAAGATACACCAACAATTTCCTTTGACAATAGCAGCTGACTGTGCAAAAGACCAATCTGTCTGATTGTGTGTGTGTGTGTGTGTGTGTGTGTGTGTACATAGGGCTGGTTCCTACGGACTATTCCTCTCACACTCCTCTATGCAGAGTCTGTACAAACAAGCCTGAAAAGCTACGTCAAAAGAAAAGCTCCACAGATGAGTTCCACAGTCACATCAAGTGCAGGTTTTGAAAATCATAGCCGTAAGCACAAGTAAAACATTTCTAACTGTGAATACATCTTTATTTTGATACTATATTTTGGGATTTTATAACAATATTGTTCAATATTTGATGAAAGTATAAGTTTTACAGTATTATAAACTGCTTTATGACACTGTAACAGTTGTGCAGTACTGTATAAACCATCACCTCTTTTATTGATGAATTTTGTTTCTTCAGTGTATTTAGACATTTCTACACATATTCTACTTTACCAACACTTGCACCCATTTAAACACTGAAAGAAAAAAAAACATGGATTTTTTTTTTTTTTTTTCCGTGCCTGAAATTGATTGGTTTTTAATAACATGACCTAAAATAAAAAGGTGCACATGAAAATGCCTACTTTTCTATATTTTATACAAGTGTTTGCACATTGAAAATGTTCCAGGTTAAATTTGCATGAATCTGAAATGGACTTAAGCTGTCAGTTTCAATAAAATATTCCTAAATCATAATGCATCTGATATTTTTGATGTCTCAAGTAAGGTAGGATATGATAATGTATGATGTCCGATACTTTTTTCCATCAACAAGTTCTGTGAAATTCCAAAACATATTCACCTTTCTCACATGAACTCAGATTTAATCACTAATTCATTACCATCTGATAGGCTGTTTATACAAATTAAAAAAAAAAAATAGATCTATGGGTCAAAATTTGGAAATTATACCTGTTTTGAACAGAGTCTGAGAGAGAGACAAGTGAAGTGGACCAGGGTTAAACAATATTTTGTGACTATGTGCATCTCTTTTTAGATGTTCATCTCATTAAAAAGGTCTTTTGAGAGTTCTGTTATGTTAAACATTGTACTGATATGCAGTTATGCTTCATATATTCGATTTCATTCACGTTACCTGCTGGACAACTTTATTTTTTATGGCTGCTTTTTTATCCTAATATAGATAGGTAATGATATATTTCATTAAATCACATGCTAACTGTAAATATTGATGTTAGGTACCAGGTATGAATCCAGATGCAGACCAAGAAAAGTTGGTCAAAATAAACAGTTTATTTTGCCCAACAACGGACACAGAAGTAATACAGGTCACGAGCAGAATAATACACAGTCCAATGATCAGAGCTTCAGGCTCACGCCTCAGGGTGTAGACCCAAGGGGAAAAGGGGTCCGAAGACCGGGGCTTAGGCTGGGGCTTTGTCAGGATCAGTCCGGGGTTCGTTACCAGTGGCATACGAGGGTTGGATTCAGGATCCAGGGCATCCAAAACCAAAGGGGTAGGCTGAGGCGGGCTCAAGGTCGGAGGACGGAACACAGGTTGGTGCACAGGACAGGAATAGTACTCAGAGTCGGATGAAGGCGGTTGGTACACAAGGGTTTGGACTGGAGGCTTGGTCAGATGGGCAGGGTTAGGGACTGGAGACTATCAGGCAGGGGTCACAACAGATCAGATCACAACGAGGCAGAACAGGAACTAGGAATTGCAGAATAGAAGCACTGGGACTTGACTATCTGGCAACACGGGGCAGACTGAGACAAGGTTAAATACTGAGTTCCCTGATGAGGTCAGGTGAGCTCAGCAGGTGCACCAGATTAGCTAATTAGGTCAGAGGTGAGAGAGGGAGAGACAGACAGAAAAAAACTTAGAGGAGCAGAGACATAACAATTGAGCTGATATCAATTTCATTAAAAATCCATTGGGCTGTTAAAATTAACGTGTTAATGCAGAGTAATCCATCATCATGATTACCGGTAATCTGATTACAATTTTTTGATGCAATGTCTCTGCCAATGCATTTAGGTAGTTTGTCCGAGTAGAGTTACTATCACACATGTGCAAATGAGCAGTTGATCCAGTAGTGACAGGCAGCAAAACCAACCCATAAAATGGAAGATGCTAAACAGCATGTTGGCCCTCTGGATGGAAATATGAGGACAAAAAAAAAAACCCAAGGTGGAACAGCTGTTGCAAGTTGTTTTGTTGAAACTGTTGAAGGTGTTTAATAAACAGTGCATATTTAATCCCCTCTTTCTTGAGCCTGTTTGCTCATGCTAAATGAAACACCAATAATAGATTAAAACATGTATGATATTAAATCATGATTAATTGAAATTAATCCACATCAACCCTGTGATTAATCGGATAAAAATTGTAATTGTTTGACAGCACTACTATATACATTAATGCATTAACATTATTACATGAAGGCATTATTTATTTATTCCACCTGACTTTTCTGTGATATAATATCATTGTCAGGCCAGTGTGTAGTGCAATGTTCAGGATATGAACCCAATCGTAGAACCACAACAGACCGGTATAGTTAAAGATTTTTACTGAATCTTCAGTAATCACAGTACAGATTAATGAGGAACAAAGGAACACAGGAATCCTCTTTGTCACTGGAGGGTGCGCACTGTTCAGGGTTTTCCCGGAACCAGGCTTGGTTCCACGTAGGTCGGGGACGATCCGAGGGACAGTACGGGGAGGTCCAGAGGGGTCCGAGCTGGAGGCTGAGTCGGGGACGGTCCGAGGTCCAATACCAGAAAGTCCAGTGAGGGGCAGGCGAGGGGCAAGGTCGAGGCCGGTCCAGAGTTCAGTGCCAGGAGGTCCAATGTAGATCAGGCTGAAGACCGAGTCTGTGGGAGAAAGGCAGGACCAGAACCAGGGCTTAGACTGATTCTCGTAGGTCTGGCGAAGGGCGGGTCGGTTGAACAGGACAGAGACAGCAATCTGGGTCGGGCAGAAACGGGTCAGAGGCAGGAGACCAGAACCAGGGACAGAAACAAGTCGAGTACCGCGACACCAAGCCAGGACTAATGCTGATTTGCAGGGCGGAACATAACAAACTGGCGAATTGTGACCGGGAGAGCTGAGCTTAAATAGGGAGTGACTGATGGGGAACAGGAGTGTGCACAGGTGAATAGAGTCAGTAATTAGGTCAGAGTTCAGAGGCAGGATAGAGCAGAGAAACAGAGGAGACAGAGACTGGAGCAGGTAAGTGAGAAAGAAAGAAAAACGACAGAAAAAGGAAGATTACAGATATGGCATGTAGTGTTTGTGTGTTTCATACTAATGAGTCTTGCAGAGGAGTGTAAGTGATGATGAACCTGGTGGCTTATCTGCGCAAGGATCTCTGTTTTTCACCTTCACATGCACCATGCTGTAAGACGCAGACACTTGACACACAAACACACCTGCAACTATCATTAGCGTCTTCCTTTCCACCCCGAAATCGAGGAAACATTCAATCAGATGAGTACACCACCAGACGGCCAAGCCACAGTGTCAGTCACAGTTCTAAGATCTACAAAACCAGTTGGGGGTGGAAGAGAATTGATGAGGTTCTAGCTGGTTCCTGAGAAAAGAGAAACCCCAAGAGCCCCAGGTTTGGTAATCTGCTTACAGGATGATGTACAGTGTTTAAAGCACACACAAACATTCCCTCAGACATATACTTCCTATTGAATTAGTATGTGCTACTGAGATGTCTGACCTGAAGGAGTCACTAATCACATGGTGACTGGGCTGTTCGGTCAGCCCTGATGAATGATCCTTCCCATGGGAGATATTGCAGGGAATGGGAAAAGTGACTTAAGGAAGAAGAAGAGATAGAGTTAGAGGCTGTCAGGGTGTTCCTAAGATTAGCTAATCCAAGACTGGACTGACTCTATGATCAGCAACAATAAGATTTGAATTTATCACTGAAGGTGTGAAATTTTCTGAACCCATAAAGTCTCAAAAGGCCACTAGTGATCAAAAGCATCTACTCATATTTAATGTTTCCTAACTGTTGAACCACTAATCCTATTAAAACATGTAAATAATTGGTGTAAAATGCAGTTTGTCAGCTTTTCATGGTCATCAGATGTGACCCATGTGGACGTTCAGAGGCTACATAGTGAAGATAGAAACACCATCATCTTCTACAACATCGATTCACCAGGAAAACTCAGGAAGTCGGATCAGTGAATGTGGATGGACACACTAGGTTTATGTTCACTTATTGATATCTTTGCTAAAAAAAACAAAAACCAAAACAAAAAAAGTCACTTTTTCTTCAGTTTTGTCTGTTTTTGATATAATAACCCTCAGCTTTAATCTGAGCTTTTGAACATCTATACGTTTTGTGAAGTAAACACAGGAAAGTTCATGGTTTACACTGAAATAATGCAAAATATTATGATAAATGGGGATAAATTAGTTAAGAAAGATTAAATAGAGAGACAATTTAATTTGGGAACTGACACAAAAATAGGACTGTCTTCATGGGTTAATAACAGGTTTGGGTTTTTTTTGTTTTGTTTTAACACTTATCAGAACAAATTCCTTGACATACAGTTTGATCTCATATATAGTGAATAATTCTTGTCTTTTCTGTATTCTGTATTTTTTCTACTTATACACATGCATGCAGAAAAAAACAGAAGCGGAAGAGAACTAAAAAAAAAAATCTCTCCACAGGTCAGTAAGATATTTCCTTTAACAAATAGGACTTAACAGGAGACGATCTTTCCAACTAAATGTCCATCTGGAGTTGCAGGCTTGTGGTGATATTTTCCATGCAATCTAGAGGTTAATAACCACTGTTTCTGACTGAAGTTGTTTTATAAGTGGCTTGGATGTAAACTTATGAATGAAATGAATGAATGAATGAATGAATATTTCATTTCAGTTACATACAAAAATACATACATATAAAGAACATACAATTAGCCCTTTTTTTTTTTTTTTTTACTGAAAAAGGAAGAAGCTGAAGCCCGAGGCTTATTTCCGCTTCTCCTACTCCCATCCTTACTCCAACTTCATTTCTGAAGTTGCAGAAAAATATGACATGAGGCAAATTTAATTTACATTCTGTTTCTTGAGTCACATAGAATTCATTGCACTTTCATAACCCTTGAGTATTTCACAACTTAAAGATTTTTTTTTAAAAAAATTGACGAGCTACACAATTTCAATTTATCCTTCAGTTGGTTCAGTTTTGTCATTTTAATTCTGTTTAATGCTTGACCCTCAAAAACCCAAACAGGCACCAGTGACCAAAAGCTTCGACTGATCCAAAGATTTTTCAACCATTAGTCTTATCACTAAATATAAATAATTCAGGTAAAAAGCAGTTTATCATCATAATCAGTTATGACTCATTTAGATGTTCAGAGGCTCCATAATGAGCATGGACACATAATCATCTTCTGCAACAGTGATTCACCAATAAAACCCATGGAGTTTGATGAGTAAAAGGGGTTGTAGCTGCAAGCTTTCATGTTCAGTGACTGATATATTTTGATGAGTGTCACTTTTGCTTCAGTTTTCTCAGTTTTGATATAATAATAACCTTCACGTTTTTGTGAAGATCAACATACTCAGTAAATTAATCTTCAGAGATCTAACCAGCCACTGGTAAACAAAAGCCTCTACTGAACCAATTCTATTATCTATATATGTAATAATTCAAGTAAAATGCAGTTTCTTAGCCTTTGTCAGGCATTCAGAGGCTCTGTAGTGAATGTGGAAACGCCATCAGCTTCTACAACACTGATTTTCCAACACAACCCAAATAACAGTCATTGTAGACACTTGTTTTTATGTTTATTAATATATTTTGCTTAAAAAAGTCACATTTTCTTCAATTATCTTTGTTTTGGTGTAATAACCTATGAATTTTCCCCAAGCTTATATGAACATTTACTTGATCAGTAAAAAAAACAACCTGATTTTCAATGAAAATAATATCATTAACGGTGATAAAAGACATCACAAATGTTAACTGTAGAGAAAAATTGATTTGGACGTCCACAAAAAACCGCTAGGACTGGAAGGGGTAAAAACAGGAAATACCTGCTGTTCACTGAAAAAATGCATAACAGTGGAAATATTAAAATAAACAACGATGAATCACTTGAGAAAGGTTAAAAGCAGAAAAAAATCACATAGAAGTCAGCACAAAAATATTACTCGGTCTTTAAGGGTTAAGTCATGGTATTTAGTTGTGATACAAACCCCTCTATCAATATCCTCTTAGTCTGTTTGTCATTTATTTGAGATAATCTGTGAGTCATCTGGACCTTTCTCCACACTGACATGTTTAAATGTTTTACTTCTGGCAAATAAAATGTGACCACTAGAGGGCAGAAAATGTTAAGGTTTAAGGGTTTAGGTTTCTAGCAGTCTCAGATCCATAGCAGACAAAATGCACTTATTTGAACTCATCAGGGTTACATTATTGTGCTGATGAGCGATCTTAAATATGTATCCTACAAACAGAGATCGAACATCTAATAAGAATAAAAAGTGAACATTGTCCACGATGCTTTAGTTCAAACAGGACATAAAGTAATGCAGGTAACTAAAGTAAAATAAGAGAAAATGCACAGCTTTAAATGTGATTCATTCCAGATGTATCAAATTTAATATGTATATCATTAATAAACAACTTATATTTCATGCACTTGCCTTCAGTGGGAATTTCCACAGATGTCTTATTCTTAAATTTCACCTCCTTTATTGAGTGAGCGTGTCATCTGCAGCTGAAATCAAAAGTTATTTCAGTTTCACAAGACCTGGGACTTTCCTCACCTGAGGAGATCTGCAATTTAGTGGTGCAATCATATTATGACTCCTTTTAATTTAGTATTTTCAAAGCCCCTGTAAGATTAAATGAGGTTTTGCAAGTTGATAAGTTAATATTCCTGCTTTCATAATAGCAGGTTATGTAGCCAAGACAGCTCTCCCCCCTTTCCAGAGTATCAGTGTGGGAGAGCTTCTCTCCTGCAAAATAATGGTTTTACCATCAATGGGATCAAATTTTAGCCCAAATATGAAGTGAACGTGGCTTCGGTGTGTCTAACGCCTCTAGCAGATGAGAGATTCATTAAGAAAAGGGTCAGTGGAAAGTCATTGTTTTCATTTCATTGGATGACCACGGTTTATGTGGGTGGTCAGGGCTCTGAGGACACTGTCGACATGCAGATTGCGTGTGTTCGAGCGGGGGAAAGTGAAGGCGAGAGGTGTTGCCTTTGAGGATGCTCCCTGTGAGACTCCTCTCCTCTCTGGACACTACTTGCTTGTTGTTTCAGTCAACAGAAGGGTACAGAGATGGTCCAAGACAAGCACCCAGCCACTGCAGCCCACCCAGGAGCCAAGGTCAGGACCACTAACCTTCAGACACACTCGCATACTAAACCCACCTCCAGTGTTTTATGTTGACCCTGGAGCTGGAAGTGAGGACTGAGGTTCATTCATGGCCATTGTAAATGCTGAATTAAACTACGGATGATTAAAGAGTAGATATTAGCATTTTAGTCTATTTAAGGCATTCTGGGGATGGGTGTTGCAAATGAACATTAATAAACGTAACATGTAAATAATATGTATGTACAGGATAAGTAATCAAAAATACCAATTTTCTTTTATATTTCCATTTTCACTCTTTTTGCACCTTTTTTTGTATTTTGTTGGTATAAACACTGGAATTTCCTCACGGTGGGATCTATAAAATCTTATCTTGTCAGCATTTGTCTGTATATAGACCATAAATAAAAGCCAAATAAAAGGATTGTTTCAATCAGTGCATCTTTCACTGACTCTAAACACTTTCCATCTCTATGCTCACCATGACACACCAGTAAAAATATGTGAATATTTATACTACCTCACATATTTCAGTGAAAATAATTACCACCTTGTCTCTCAAACATTCATCCTGCACACGGAGATTTATTCTTGCCGTGGAGTTTTAGGGGTAATTATTTCTCACAGGAGTAATAATACCTATCATTTCTCTCCTATCCAGAAAAACGGTCTTTGAAACTCAAGAAGATAATTCCAACCCTTCATCTTCTCCAAATGAGCAGGCTGTCAGGTTAAGGCTGTACGGGCAGCGATGGAAAGCAAACAGGATGAGAGAAAAGGGACGGAATAGGCAAGCAAAAGGGTAAAAGGAGAATGGAATGGAGGGAAGGGAAATCGAAGAAGAAGAGTTGTAGTGGGAAATGGATCGAAAAGGCAAAATGAAAAGGCCACTGCCTTCGCTGATGACCCAGTGCTCACATATGGCCAGGCTTTGCTTGTATAGCTTCACTTCAAGGCAAAGGGCCCTGCAAACATAAACAGTGGAGAGGCTGCAGCTGGAGCAGGGAGGCAGCCGCTTGCTTACCGAGACCTCTCTACACTAAACAATGGATCAAGTGACGCACGGGTCTTTGGCAGTGCAACAGAGACCCAGGCGGCTCAGAAAAGCCTGTCTTCCGCACGTTTATATCTCTCCTCTCTCAATATTTACCCCACAGGAAAACACACATTTTCCATTCCTTTTGTTCTGCAAGGAGCAAAAGAGCCGACCTCCTTCCTTTTGTGTCTCTCCCACTTTCAGGACAGGACAAGGTCAGGAAGGACAAGTGCCTCTTGGTGCAAAAATTGGAAATAAGACACTATTTTGAGCAGTGGTGGAACTCTGCCTCTCGTCTCTAAGCTCTTTAAGCTCTTCGTGTGTTGGGAATGAACTGATACAGGTTTCATTTTGCACAGCCTCCCCTTTGCATCAATTCATTGATATTCACAAAGTCCAGCAGTGAGGAGAGGGAAACAAAGTGAGGATTAGTCTTTCTTATTGTGTGTGTTTGTGCATTATAAAGTTAGCCTGTGTGTGTGTGTGTGTGTGCATCTGTGTTATATCTCTTTTATTATGGGGCACAATGGGGAACGGAAGGGCCCAGGAGCCAGTGAATTAACCCAAATTACAGCTAACAGTTGCCTCGGTAACTGGATAGGAATGAGGGGCAAATGGTGTGTAATTTCCTAATGAAGAGGAGGTGTTCTTCTTTTTCACATTTAGAGACCTCCTCAGTCTGTTACCGTAACAACAGGAAGACTCCAAACCCCCTTAATATTGTAGTTTGCTTGCTGAGTCACCTTAAGGTTTATTGTTTTCTTTTTTAGATGCAAACTGCGAACCATTCTTGTGTTTAATTACCATATCTGTTGCCTCGAGGAGTGCAACATGTTTCTTCAGCCTTTATGTTTTTTGGTATCTCTGGAAGAACTAGTTGCTAATTAACATTTTTGCAGACTCTCCTTACCCACAGCAGATTGGAGGTATAGAAACCTGAGCCAAAGATGACTGGAGGCCCGGGTCAGCACTCATTCACAGCTTTTTCCAAATCAAATCAAACCAGGTGTCATAGTCTGACTTCTGCAAATAAACCCACAGGGCCAGGACTGTTCCTCTGTCACTCTGCTCACTGTCCGGTTTACAACAGACTCACAGACACCACCGTTATCATAGAAGGAAATGTAAACAGACTTCATACCCAGGCCTTGACATACTGGGATGGCACGCTAATGGGAGAACTGGAAAAAACCCTCTGTATGCTGATCCCTGCTAAGTGGAGGAAATTGCACAACATGGTCAGAGATAAAATAAGAAGAAAAAAAATAATAAAACCATGCTCGGGCTGAATTGAGACATTTGTCACAGATCATGCATCGTGATGGTGAGTCTCAGTTGAGTTGAATTATGCAGATAGGCCTCAGGATAAGAGAGCATTGTTTGCCACTGAGCCATGTTTGCTGGCTTCCATTAGCCTTAGACCGCTGTCAGTCAATTGGTGAGCCTTTCTATTGTTGGTAAAATGCTAAGCCTCTGTTATCTCAGTTGAACCAGACTATGACTACAGAAAAAACAGATAAGGATCTACAAATCTCAGTCGTGTGTGTGTGTGTGTGTGTGTTTGGAGGGGGACAGAAAAAAAAAAAAAGGCAGACAGACAGGGAAGGGCTTGGGAATAGAGAAAAGGTTTTATATTCTCCTCCATCTCAGATTTGAACAGGTGTGACAGATGTGTGGCCTTAATGTATGTGAGAAGATGGTCCTGATCTACCACCCAGAAGGACTGCATGCACAAGCACACACGCACTAACACCGAACCACGTGTCCTGTCGAGGCACGTAGTCCTTTCTCCTGTTTATTGATACCTATCAGCACTTTCTCATTTGTGCTAAACAAAACAACACTTACACAGAGCAGCTCTCTTTGGGGCTTTGCTTACTTCAGTCAAACAGCTGAAAGAGTTCAAACACAGCTGCAAGGCTCGGCACTCACATGTGCGCTCCCTGAGAATCACATCATCAGACCGAGCTTTGTTTTCCCACTAGTCGGTAACCTTTCTGAATGTTTAGGATGGTGGAAATATTTGTGTCACTATAATAAAATTTGACACCGGGGAGGACGGATCCCAGTGGTGCCGTCCTATCACCACTAATTCTTCAACTTGCTTGTTGTTATTTCACTAATGGCACAGGAGCTTCTACTCCGAAATGTGAATATCAGATTACCGCGGAGGGAAACCACACCATCTACATGATACACGTTCACATGGTGAGTGAGGTTCAGAGTGACAGAGATGTAACAGCCATTAAGGGGTTTTAAGTGAATCCTCTGCAGGGCCACCAACAGTCACACAGTAATGGTTGTGGTATTCTATAACAGCTGTGGCTATCAGCTCCAGCAGGTTGGGTTTCCTTTCACCTATTATCATATCAGTGTTCTACAACTATTAGAACGACACAGAACCTTTTGGTAGATATGTACAAGTGAACAATACTCTCATGGTATAGTAAAATGAAAAGCTTTGTTTTAATATTTTATCGATTTAAAAAAAACCTGACTTACTGACTTACACATTTTCAACAAAAATTTTAACTAAAAGACAAAATAAAAGATGCCTGGAGAGAATGAAGCAGAGGAAACACATTATTTCTGTAGAATAGCAAGCAATAAAAAAAAACAACACTTAACCGTATTATTTCTTCCAGAGGAATTTCTCATTGGTTTTCCACAGACTCTTGCTTTCCTCTTCTCCAGAGCGAGTTCTAGCCGCAATGTTAGTCTTGATGCAAACCCTCTGAACTTCTGCTGGGTCCGTCAACCGGTTGATACTCTCTTCATTGCCCTCATGCAGGATGTCCCAAAAGTCCTTTCTGCTGCCCTTTGATGCCTGCACCGGCCTATCGACCTGATGCACAAGTTTTGTATGAGAACTTGGACAGGAAATCGGATCTAAGAGGTCTTTTGAGCCAGCGCCCATACACTCAGTCAATCTGGACGCAGAAGGTTTGCTAAGACTGTTGCTTATTGAGAGTGAGGGGGTATTAGGTGTTTTTGGTGAGCCCCTCTTTTGTGCACCCTTAGTCTTAGGTTTAAATAAATCATCAAGGATCGAGGTGTCTCCAATCAAGTCAGTAAGCAAGGAATGATGACAGGGGGTAGATGGGGTTTGAGCGTTTTCTTTCTGGCCTTGAAACGTCTCTGCGATTTGGGAAGAGTTCTGTTCTCCCTCTGTTCCCTGTGCTGTGGGTTTGGATAAAGTGCTGGACCGACCATGGCTGAGGTCTGGAGAAGAAGGGGCGATTCTGTCTCTGCGGTTCAAGGAAGCAGCAGCCTCCTCAGGCCACCGACCACCGCTGCCAGTCTGATCAAAGCCAAGACCACCGCTGGCTCTAAAGCCAGAACTAGAAACACTACCTCTTTTAGTCCTTTTGTGTCCACTGGCGCTGTCAACTGTCTCCTCCTGCCCCTCTGACTCTGTCCTTGAAACATTTTTCGCAGGTTCTACAGCATTCATTTGTGGGCTCTTCTGCTTTTTCTGAGTTTCTGTGGAATTGTCCTGGGGTTTTCTTGGCTCGTCATGGGTCACAGACACATTGTTTTTGGGACTTTCAGACTTCTCTTCTGCCTGTTTTGGCTTTTTCTTTCTCTTTTGCATACCTTTGCTTTCTGTGAGAGATTTTGTAACAGTTGTATGAGGCACTGAGGTGGAAGGTGAGTGTTTTGCACTTGAAGTGGAGGCGGTCTGTGCTGAATCAGGTTGTGGGAACTTGTTTGTGACCGTCTTGGCCAATTCAGGGTTGTTCAGTGAGGTGTAATACTGCCGTAACCAGGTCAGTCGCTGGGTTGAGTTGCTTCTGAGAATTTCCACAGCAAATTGCTCAGTTGAGGGAAATCTGAACTTTTCAGCCATTTCCTCCAGCTGTTGCCTACACACAAGCACAGCAAAGACACAAAAAATAGGTAATATAATTGTTTTTTTAACTTACAGCTTCTAGAATCTATAATATTTAAGAGTTCCCTAATAGTTGCCCAAACATTAGTCGCTGACAAGTCTCTGTAACACTTAAACCTTGCTTCTTAAACCCCATTTTGTACATTTTAGATTCATCTCCTCACCTTCTTCCCTCCTACCAAATATCCAAGCAGCTAAGGAGACAGGACATTTTCACCTCAACATCATTTTAATTAAATCTAGGTTAAATATGATGTATAACAGAGCTCCATTGTCCCATTATTTCAAGTAAAGCTGTTATAATCTTGGCCAGATGAGGATAACAGTGCTTGTGCTGGCTTATATTTAACTTTCTTATGTCAAATAGGCAATGTAGTATTGAACATTTTACATACCTCCATTTTAATTAAAGGACAAATTTAAAATGAACAAGTTTGATCATGTATTTGATGATTTGCATAATCCGTGTCTTATTATCTGAGGTATGTAAATGGCCTAACATATGCCATTTAGCATAGCTGTTCATACCCAGATGAACAATGAACAATAAATTATTAGGTTTCCCCAGACTGGCGAAGCTAAATCTCAGTTATTTCATGTTAAACATAACGAGCATTTCTAGCTACAGACAGAGCCATTACACTGCAGATGTTATACTGTGCTGAAACAAATTAGCAATGTGTACAGACTGCTTGTTACATTGCATATCTTTGCTGCTTTAGGCAGTGTTGCTAATAAGCTCCCTTTGTTCATGCACATGTCAAATTTCTATACTTTTAAAGGTTTATTATTAAAGTTTTGTATTTCTCTGCAATGTTAACAACGACACTTGTAGCACACATTCACAGCCCTGAAACTCAAACCATTTTCCAACTCCCCCAAATGAAAATTACATGTTTAAACATACAATGACTTTCCAACTAATTGCTGAAACTAATGGTCAGTAATTGGTGATGACTGGGAAAATCTTTAGTCGGGGGCAGCCTTAACGATATTGAGCACAAACACTTAATATGAGGCTTGGATTTGGCACATGTGAACTTTAAATCACACATAAAACACCATTTTCAAAAAAACCACAATGCCCATACATTTATTCATATCCTGCAGGGGTAGTGTAAGATGAAGAGCTCCCTGCATATTCCAGACAGCTATTCCATATGAGGTGTTTTCCTGAGCTCCTAAGTAGTCATTAAAACTGAGGTCTAAGCAGACACAGGGACAAAAATACTTCAGTCATTGGTTTTACAGCAACAATATCGTTGCTAGTGTTATTACCTTTTGTGGTTTTCACTGGAAAAAACAATAAATAAAGGTAACAGCAGTAAAAACCCAACATGCATGCATAGAGAATTAAATCATTAAACTCCACGGTTAATTAAGGGAGTATCAATATAACTAGTGTGTATTTTTACTCACTGGTGAGCCTCTGGGCAAAGACAGAGTCTTCTCCTTGAGGAGTGAGACTGGAGCCACAAAGGTGTCTGTATGTCTGGGATGTGTATGTTTGTGAAGGTAGGGGTGGAGGTGATGCGGTACTGTAGGACAGAGGTGTGTATTTGAGAACTCTGTGTCTGCATGTGTGTGTAAATGCCTGCTGACGTGTGCATGTATCAGTGTGGGTTTGGAAGGCCTCAGGCGATCATTTTTGGTTAGTCTCAGGAGGGCTGTGGTTGTAGAGGGGAAAACTCCTGCACTGTTGGGCCTGAACACAACTGGGTAATCTTTGGCTTGATGCTGGGAAATAGGTGGAAGGGAGAGCTCAGAGGTGGTCTCTTTCTAAACTCACAGCACACATACACACACATACAGAGACAGACACTCACACAATTCCTGAGTCCCGGGTGGGGGCGCTAACACCATATCTGTGGTAAGTTTGGCCCTCTTCCCTTAACTGCCAGGAATTTATCTCCACTTTTATTTTCTCCCTGCGACTCCACTCTTCACACCCTGTTTCCTTCTTTCATCCATTTGCCAGCTTTAATCTTATCAGACCTTTTCTTTTTTCTTCTATCGTTGCACAATAAGGCTAACTTTAACTCACTCTCCCACTCACCACCTTTTATCTTTTATGATAGATATTTTTTACAAACACCTTCATTTTTCTTTTATTATTTTTAACTCTCCCTTCTTCTTCACCACCCATCAGTACCTGCATATAGTCTGAGGAGTTTCTCCAATCATGAAGGTGGCGTGTCTGGTGTGATGTACACTCCTGCTGCTGAAGGTGACAGGATGTTCTGCTCTTGGCTTCTCCAGGCCGACAGCGACAGACAAAGGCTGACTGTCTGGTGGGCTCTCCGACAGACTCTGGCAAAAACCGAAAAAGCGTCAACTTATATAACAGCAATGAGTTGAGTTTCTCTTGTTTGTCTTAGCTACTTAGCTCACAGACATACTGGGGACTATTTTTATGTTATTTTTTAATATACTTTTATTTGTATCGCGATATTTTTTCAGATTTGTGTAGTCTCAGTGCATATTATGTGGAGGTTTCTGACTTTTTGTCCTCTCAGAGTAGACTATGACGACTTCATTTTATCATGTGTAATGAAGCATTTAATATATTTTCCTTGAAAATACAAATGATTCAGTGCATAAACTAATCATTATGTATATAACTTATTTTTACAAACTCCAAAATACAAAAAAAGTGTGTGCTTTTCAGAACTTTTTAATTGAACCGTGCTTTTGCAACAGTGGATTCTTACTGTATTTGTAATGTGTAATGTGTCGAATCATTCTGTTTTATAAACATTATTTATAATCACTATTAAAGAGTGCCACATTACTACAAGGGTTCCTCTCTCAAAACATTCTGCAGCAGCTAAATGATTAACTGCCTATTGAAGCATTGCAGACATTGCTTTAATTATAGTCCAGTATAGCGCTATATAAAAAATTCAAACAGGAAATTAAAAGCGGTAAAGTAGTTCGCCCAGTACTACTTCAGGTGACATCTAACATAGCTGCTGTATGTTTGAAGTAGCCGTGTACCAAAAAGACTGTACCTCCTGGGTGCCTAGAAGGTGATTGGCTGGAAGCTGAGAGAACATCTTCCGATCAAAAACATCTCTCATAGCGGCTCGACTGATCAGCTCCTCCGCTTTGCTCCCGCCTACCACCTTCTGGTTAGAGTGGGTGTACGCCACCTCCCGTACGCCCCCTTTAAACACAAATGCACATCAATATTAGCATGAAGTTTATTCACAATTCAACCATTTCTGAAGGTGAAAACTATGTATCTGACCAAGCACGGAGTCGATACTTCCAGTTTTTCCTTTAGACGTTGGGGATGTTTGGCTCTTCAAACCTGTGAATGAAACAGTTTTAGGTTTTCCCGTCTGTTGTCCTGTGGTTGCTGCAGCTCGTCCCCTCTCTGTTGGAAAATCCCCTTTAAATGCGTCGGTTTTTGGTGATCTAACATGAGATCCTCCAGGTCTTGATTTTTTTACACTGGGGTGTTCATCTTCTGATGAGGTGAATG
Organism: Ostorhinchus rueppellii; assembly: GCA_030068375.1. Taxonomy (NCBI): domain Eukaryota; kingdom Metazoa; phylum Chordata; class Actinopteri; order Kurtiformes; family Apogonidae; genus Ostorhinchus; species Ostorhinchus rueppellii. The sequence goes on along the minus strand of JAQQZY010000029.1, from coordinate 35,504,720 downwards.
TTTCTATATCTTGTGTGTATTTGGATCTGGACTTGTTTCTAACACTGGAACTAAGTCTCTTTCTGTTACAGGACAGTTTATCTCCTCTTTTATCATGTGACGTCATTACATCCATGTCCAAATCCTCTGATTCATCTGAGTAAACTTGAATTTTTGGGACAAATGTTTTGAGATTGTTAGGTTTCTTTTTGTTTGGTGAGGAATTTTCATCACTCATCACATCCACAATCATTTTCTTAGTTGTCCAACCTTTAAGGTCATGATTCTCTCTTGCATCATCATTGCTGCCTTTCAACAGAGAAACCATCACATCGTTTCCCTCCTCCTGGGCGAAGTCACTGGTGATGTCCCGTTTCTGTCTTTCTACTCTAGAGAGAGATGCTGCATTTTTTGTTGTACTGGAGCTTCCTGTCTTCTTTCCTTGATTTTCTTCATCTTTATCATCTTCATCAGAGGTGCTTTCTTCTATATCTGAACTGTTCCCTTCTCCTGTTCTTGATGTTACTTTCACCCTTTGGAGAAGTTTGGAGAATCCATGCTGGAGTAGATTCATTCTGCCAGAACCAGTGGCAGCATTTCCACCTGCTGTGCCATCAAGTGCACTGGAATCTAAGACTTTCTTCTTCACCCAATGCTCCTTTTCATCTTCTTCACTCCCACTGCTGAAATCCAGCACTTTTCTGGGAATCTCAGATGCACATAGTTTGTCCTTGGTTTTGTCATTATTCACTGTAGGTACGTTAGAGGAAGGCCCATTTCCAGGTTCCTTTGATAAAAAGAAGAGACAGACAGCTGACAAAAGTAGAAACAGACAAACAGAAATGGGTACAAGGTGGGCAGAGCAACAAGGACCCACTCAAACATAAAAATGTAAATGTTAGAATAGAATAGAATAGAATAGAATAGAATAGAATAGAATAGAATAGAATAGAATAGAATAGAATCCTGGTGGTGCTGCACCATGGCAAAACCTTACCAGCAGAAAGGCTGCAGACATGCATTAAAAAAAGGAAAATATAAAATATTCACACATTGTTCCACCAACGTGTGAAAGAGCATTTCACTGAGGAACTACAACTAAAGTCAACAAACTGTGCAGTGCCTTCCTTCATGCCATCTTTCAGTTGACCAGCCCATGTGAGAATTTATTGTGCAACTGAAAAAAGATGTTTGTAATAAATCATAATAAATATCAACATGACACATGCCCTCCATCATGATGTAACATAAAAAAGACAATGAGGCCAGAACATTCCCTGGAGTTGTATGAATGGGCCTTTATGGGAGTGACCACCAACAGTGATCCTAATTTCATGACTTGCCAACTAGATGACTCTTCCATAATGTTGCAGTGCTTGTGTGCGTGTGGTGCTTGAAACGCCTCAAGCCTCTTTCTTTGCGTGTTAAGGCACTCCAGTGTATTCTCTATTTTTTCCAGGAATCTGAATGGCCCCAGTGGAGCTACAGCTCTGTAAAAAAGGACAGTGTGCAGCGCACTACTGGCCTGGCTGGGAATAGGATGATAAGGGGGTATCACTGTGTAAATAAATAGCTGAGGAGCTGAAGATAGGCTTCAGTGTGGTCTGCTCCTTCCATTATGACACTGAGTAATTATATCCAGCTGTTTCACAAAGTTGGAAAAAAGAGATGGGCAGACAAAGACTGCCTCAGAATTCACCATCACTAAAATCAAAACTTAAAGTGCAAAACATGTTTTGTGAATAATTTTTTGAAATACAGTCCAACCAAATAATGTTTTCCACTCCCATATGAAAAAAACATTTTCCAGTTGTTGGAAAATAAACATGGTGGTCAAAATCTACACAGTTCAAGTAGTCTCCTCAAGATTCTATTCTATTCTATTCTATTCTATTCTATTCTATTCTATTCTATTCTATTCTATTCTATTGATACTTCATGCAGGAGTGTCTTGTGTTTTTCATCTTTGCTTTGTCATTGAATGAGCCTCCATTTAACCACATCTGCTAAATACAGCATATTTCTAAGTTAAGAGTTGAGTAAAAATTGATACTGAAATGTTTGCATTTTTGCAATGTATTTTAGGAAAATTAGGTTATAAGATTGGGGAGGGAAGTAACTGAATATTCAGAAATTACAAGTTACATAAGAATGTGTGTGTTAGTTGACTGACAGATAAGTTGGCCTCTATTTAAGGTATGCCCTTCACTGACGTGGGAATGAGAGGATGTGTGGGCTGCCTGGGAAAGAAGATGGAATGAAGGATGGGAAAGATGTTGTGTTCGGCCTTGTGTTCTGAGTCTGAGAACGGCAGAGATACTCACGCTGAGCCCCTTTGTCATCTCCTCCTCCTCTTTCTCTTCGCCTGTGTGTGTTCTGGTGGTCATTACACCAACCTCTACACGTCCTTCTCGCTAAAATGAGAATCATTATCTCATCACATCAATGACATTTTAATCATTTACAGACACCAAGTTCTGACTTTCACGTTACACTGAATTTTAAGATTTATCTACGTGATGTTATACAATCAATACAGATAGAGAATTTTTTGTGAAAGTGAGAGCTGAGATAGAGATTTAGACCATCGATACGTAGGAAATGGTAGAACACTTCAAATAGGAAGAAGAGCAATTCAGTTAAAGAAAAATGTGTGAAAAATTATACTACACTCATCATAAGTGGCTTTTATCTGACCTCTAGAATCTGTCGTGTCAGGCATGTCCCTTGGGTCTGCAGCCTGAAGAGGTTTCTGATCCCAAATAACTCCCCTTTATGGACATCATGACCCTGCACAGCCTCAAAATAGCGCCGGGCACTCTCCTTACCCAAAACTGATGAATGTAGTTGCTTGAAAATTTTGGGGGAAAAAAAAAAAAAAAAAAAAAAGCAAAAACACAGATATGAAATCAATGTCATGGGCTCAAATGAATTAATTACAAAGGTGGCAATGAACGTGTAAATGTAGCACAGAAACACACTTGCATTTTTACACACTACTTGATATTTAATTTGTTTCTGAAGGTAAATAACTCCATTCACTACAACCATTTTCCCCAACGATTCAAGCAGGAACAGTACCTTGTTATTACACTACATATTACATATTATTACTATACATTATTCGTGCATTACAATTTTTGATGATCATTTAGTACCTGTTTATAAACTTGTCTCAGGTAAATAACCTCTTCAACAGTCCCCAATGAGATGAGCCTGAGAACAGTCACATCCCTACACTGGCCAATGCGATACGCCCTGAAGAGACAATATTTCAAAATTGGTCTGATGTGGTAATATTCAATGGATGTTTCTAGAATATAAGGTATGGGCAGTAACTTACCTGTCAATAGCCTGTAGATCATTGGCTGGGTTCCATGTGGGGTCAAATAACACCACCACATTGGCCCCAACGAAGTTTAAACCAAGACCCCCTGCCCTAATAAAACAAGATTTAAAACTGTAAATATTTGGCATAAGAACAGACACAGGACTTTATGTGGTGTTAATGTAGGATTAAAGCGACAAATATTATGTGTAAAGAAGTATAATCAGTTTTGTATACAGACTGACATGGTGGAAACCAGGCAGAGGTTGATGTGAGAGGAGCTATTGAAGTCTTTGACGATCTGGACTCTCTCTTTAGATTTGGTGTTTCCGTCCAACCTGCTGTAGTCCAGCCCCTCAGCCATGCAATAACTCTCCAGAACATCTAAGAGCTACAAGGGCCAACACAAATGAAAGAATTGATAGGTGTCCAAAAAGTCTAATACATGAATACATATCAAGGCTCATGGTAAATAAATGAAGAAGACATAAAAAACAATCCATTACAAAATAAACAATTCAAAATATTAAATTAATATCTAACATAGCCTTGTTTTTCTACAGGTAAATAAGCTATTAAGTAAATTAAACTGAGCCTTGTACAGCAAAAACTGTACTGACTTCATGATTACTTTTAAAAAAAAAAAAAAAGCATACACCAGGTCTGTAAATATGACCTCATAGTAGCCAGAAGCCAGAAATGTTATCATACTGTCTCAGGTGACAGGAACCATTAGACTCAGCACTCTAATGGCTTTCCCTTGTAAAACCTAAGCGCTGACTTATTAATCTATGTCATGAGTCAACCATGTCTCCCACTACTATTGTTTATACAAACAAGTTGGCTCCATTGGCTCCAAAAGCAGTAACACTTAAGAGTGTGTGTGCTTAAACCTGTTACTGTGTTGTGGGATGAACTGACGTAAGGGGATGTAAAGCTCTAAAACCAGCGTTTTAGAAGATACTCCAAATCTAGCACCATCTTAAATCCTTTAAGACTTACATCACCATGAGCATAAAATCATTTTCCTCTGAAAAAGTCTTACAGTGCACTTTGTCGAACTCACACCATATGCATCTCTGCAATCATACATACAAACAAAAAGAATAAGAACATCTGAAATCTGAATCTGAACACACACGAAACACCCAAACACAGCGGTTACCTTAGTTGAGAGGGAAAAAAGAAGCACTTTGTCTTTGTTCTGAAGATAATATTTGAGCAGCTTTTGCAAAACCTGACAACAAGAAAGAGATAGTCATACAACTGATACAGCCTATAACTGACTGAGCTTCAGTTCGAGTGTTGTACCTTCATTTTCCCGCTGTACATCGGGTCTGACAGGGCCTCAAACGCTTCATCCTTGCATCTCTGCACAAAGTCTGGAAACTTCTGGAATACCTTCTTACAAATACCACTAACATACTTTTCCTGCAGCAATCAATACAACAAGCAAATGAGTAAATTACTAGCGGAGTGTGTGATTATTAGAATAAGGTATGATCCTCCATTGGTCTCTGCAAAATATTTTATAAGACAGAACAACTGGGTAACAAGTGCATCAAGGCTGATAACATATTTTTACCTGATTCTTACTGATTCCTGAGCTCGACTGAAGCAAGGCTACATGGTTGGCGACTTTCCTCAATATGGTCAAGTAAGTGAAATACAGCTTTTTCAAAGCTACACCTTCTGAGTTTGTCTGCAATAAAGAAAACAGATATTAATTCAATACTCAGTCATGGAATTATATGACAGAAATCAGGATATTATCAACTGATCAACTATTAGATCATATATTCAGCATGTTTTATGATTACATATCACAGGTACCAACATGTCAACAGTGAAAGGAGGAAACCACATATATTACTTACTAACTTACTGTACTGTACCATCCAGCTCAACACGAACACTCACAACAAATAGTTAAATTATTACTGATATATGTATGCTTGGTTTTACAATCTTAAACGATTTTACAATCTTTACAATTTTAAAAGGCTTTTCAACAAACTTTTGTATTAGTGTTATACTAAAATCTAATGTATATGTAAATATCTGGCACTGGCTCTGAAACAAAAAATACCATACTGGTCCACCCATACAATATTGTATGGGTTAGGGTGCATTTTATATAAAAACATGAAATTTGACATGTGGTGTTCACTTAAAATGAAATTTGTAGCCAAAGGATTAAGCCTTACAGTCAGGTTTTGGTCAATACACAGCAAATAATATAAGATAGTAGTTACTGAAGGCCCGTGACCCTAGTGAGGATAAAGCGGGTATAGAAAATGAATGAATGAGTTACTGAAGGTGACGAGACCTCATAGCAGCAGCTCCTTCTGGTACGCCCACTCTGACAGTCACATTTCTCTGAAGCTCTCAGCAGTAACGTCACATCTTCAGTGTCCAGAACTGTCTGATACACTGTCTGCTGAAAGTCTGTCAGAGAGCAATACACCACCTAAAAGAAAACACAAGTTTATTTGATGGTCACTTAAATACAGTTTAATATTATCAGTGTCAATGAGTCAGAAAACACATTCAATGTCTGTGCCCATTTTAACACCCTACCCTGTCATCCTTCTTAGGCAGCTGCTCTTTGATGAGCGCTTTAGTCCTTCTGAGGAATGAGCGAGAAATCTTCCTCACAAGGGCTCTGACAGTCTTCCTGCCTGTTGCTACAGCACGTTTGGTTGCACTGTGCCTCTGTCCTTGCTCAATTGGATCTGAAAACTTGTTTTTGAAATGTCCTAAGCTGCCAAGACACCCAGACTGGGCCCTAGACAGGATTAGAAAAAAAATACAAAATGTTGCAAAATACAAATCACAGTCATATTACCTCAAGGACTGGGAGATATGTTTGAAATAAATTAATATACATGACATAAATGGGACATGTACAATGTGCTTTTTGGACAAAATTGAACATACCAATCCATGACACACCACAGCTCCTCAAGGTTGTTCTGTAAAATGGTACCGGTGAGACCAATTCTAATCTAAGAGAAATATAAAAACAAAGGTGCCACTGAAAGCAGTTTCTCCACACAGTCAAGTCAGAAGAACAGCTGGGCTACAACACATGTCCCTGAACAAAAAGGCAAATCTCAGTGCAGTACAACTTTTCATTATCATAACTACCTGAAAATACTTAGTTACATATTAGTAATATTTCACTTGTCACTCTGCTTTTAATATGTTCAAAGTCACTAGGACTAACCTGACACCTCAGCTCCTTCATGGCCTGAGTGATCTGTGAATTTGGATTCTTTATCTTATGGGCCTCATCCACAACCACAGCAGACCAGTCTATGCTGCATGGAGGACAGAGGATAACTTTCAGAAACATCATGCAGAGGATAACTTGCAGAAACATCATATAGCTACAGTAACCAGTTTATATTATAACACATTTATCACTTCAGGTATGCCTACCTGTTAAACTGATCAAGGCAGAGGCGAAGGGTTTCATAGGTGGTCAAAGCAATCTCAGTTCGGCCCTTCTTAATGCGAGTCAGCTCCTCCTCTTTCCTCAGCCCATGGACCACCACACATTGGAAGTGACCCCATGTCTCCAGTTCATCCTTCCAGTTATAAAGCACTGACAATGGAGCCACAATCAGGAATACCTAGAATGGATCAGAGGATGCACACAATGATGCCGATCACAGGAACACATAAACATTGTAGCCATATAATGTTGGTGGACTTCTTAATCTAATAAATTAATCTTTGACAATTTACACTCAACTTAAATTCTCTGCATTTAAATACTAACTTTGTTTGGTTTATTCAAATTGGAGGGGACCTGACTCTGCAGAAAGTCAGGCCGGTTGTTTTCAATGTCCTCCCATGTGCCTGTTTTGCGCAACACAGCAGCAAGGAAGCCAATGACCTAAGATACAATTACACAAATAGAAAGACAGAAAAATTTGGGGAATTTAAAACATTTGAAGATTTTTTTTTCTCATCAATAGTTCAAAAATAGTTTTACATCAAATAATTTTTTTCTTTCACCTGTACAGTTTTTCCTAATCCCATGTCATCCCCCAGGATACATCCCCTGGAATGGATGTAATTCTTGTAAATAAACTTGATGCCCTCTCTCTGGTAATCTCTCAGATACCTGTTGATAGTGTAAGGCACTTTGTCTCCACCAACACCACTCAACTCTAAGGGCACACATTTCCTGGCGTCTGTGGTACTGCTGGGAAAAACTGGTTTCTCTTGGATAAAGTGATTTATACTTGGTCTCATTAGCTTTGAGACAGACACAGCTTCCTCTCCTGTAGGTTTATTGCAGTCAGTGAATGTCACATATACTGTAGGATCTGGATCAGTAGCGGTGGAGGAAAATCTCTGAATGGTGGCTTCTCGCAGGATGCCATCTTTTGGGTCAGGAGCCAGACAAGCGTCGCCTTCATTCCATTTCACTGTGAAATGGTGTTACAATTAGTGAACAGAGCTCTAATAATAACTGGTAACAGAGTTAAGCTATAAACCATATGTCTACTCAGTATACATCAGCGAAAAGACAACGTTAAACGACAAGTTAAAGACCAACAGCCATTAGCTAATTATCGTCAGGGGCTGGAATAAGTTTTTAGTATTATGCAAATGATTTTTTTTTTTTTTTAAAGCGTTTCAAACCGTTTCCAGCAGAAGTCGAAGCCATCCAAACCCAACGTAAAATCAGCAGCCTCTCTTCTCTTCTTGTGGAGAATAGGTCTGTGGGACTTGTGAGCTAGCTTAAACTGCTATCATTAAGTGTGAACGTTACACCAAACGAAACCTTTGCGCTTAAAGTAGAACAAAAGCTGGCGTTTAAATAATCTCTTCATATTTTTTCTGCTGTTCATATGATTTCCTTTACTATGTAAAGTCACAGTGAAGTACAGAGTAGTAAACCCAGCAGCAGCTCCACTTCACCTCTCTGAATGTTTATGCATTTTTGCTTTGAGTGCCGCACTTTCGACAGATTGAAGTTTTTCAAGTTATTGAAAATACTGACCCATAAAAAGAATATAAATATATTATTATTATAAATAATGTAAACAATACTTACAACAAGTACTTATTTTGTTATTTATATTATTTCTTTATAATTGTTTTTAAAATGACTTCCGAGAAATTATGTAGAAAGTGCCGTTTTTAATTTCAACGGCCCTTAAAAATAAATACATTTGTAATTTACTACAGTAAAATCTGAAACAATTAAAAACTTTTATCTATCTATCTATCTATCTATCTATCTATCTATCTATCTATCTATCTATCTATCTATCTATCTATCTATC
>JAQQZY010000029.1:35444402-35454912 GCA_030068375.1 Ostorhinchus rueppellii | reverse complement strand
TTTTGTATTCCCACAAACAGTGCAACCTCGTACCTACACATGATTTACATATGGGGCAGTGTGCTGAACTTCCTGCTTCATACTTACTTTAGGTACATGAGGCAATAATAATACTGTGCACAATATTATACTGTCATTCTTTATATCTATTGCAGATTGAAATCCTAATGAAACCAAGTTTTGAAAGACACTTTAAGTGAACCAGATATCATGAAATAATTTTTGATTTCCACTATTTAACTAAAATTATACTCTGGGTGATAATTTCAGGAAAAAGTTCTTCCTACTCAGTATCAATGAATCCAAAACTTACACGTGTCAGAGACTGACATTTAATATAGGCTATGTGTGTTAACTATAATATATTATTCACATATCTGTATGCACTTTGTTGTTATGCATATGTGCATGTGTGCACTTCAAAATATGTATTATGTATGCTCTGGTATGCTTACCTGATGTCCTGTGTGCAGCTTTGTGTTCCATGGCATTTGTGTGAACATGCGTGCAGTTTGGAGCTCTGTTCACCCACAGTGGGCGCATATGAGTGATTTACTGACTGGGACACAGGATGCTGCTGTCCATGACATGGTAATGTTTACAATTCTGGACTAATCACGTGGCAGTCAAAGGGTTCTGCCAATGAAGCAAACGGGACCACCCACGTGGCCAAAAGAGAACAGCCATGTAATTGTGAGGGAGCCTTTTCCGAGCAGAGGAGGATGCCTGTAGCCAAGATGGATTAGGATACGTCTGACACTTTTTTTTTTCTCAGTAAAGCAGTTCTTCTTGTCTTTATCATAACTGACATATTTCGTTCTCGGCGGGGGACGGATATTTCGGATTTGTCCAGAATGTTTTTCCCACCTGGACAGAAGATGGTAAGTGCGCCGCTGGCAGCCAGGCCAGCCTGCTGTGCGCTCCGGTGCCCCAGGTGTGAAGTCTGGACCGGATGATAAATGGATACACCTGTCCATCAGGCACAAGCAAGGACTGAATAGGCTACTTAATTATTTGGTATTAATATTTTTTTTTTTAGTTTTAATATTAAACAGATTGTCTGCTTTCATTTTTTAAACCAGTTTTTCCAAAAAGCTGTTTTTTTCCAGATAGAAATGATCATTTAGGATATTGTTTTCAAGCAAAGGGAGTCTGTTTCTGTAATACAGTTGCTAGTAGTCTAAGAAACTAAAAGTAATTGAATAATTACCAAGTTATTAAATATAGTCAAATGCGTTCCGATCCAAAATTGCATGGACACTCGACGCACGATTAAGTATTCTTTGCATTGATTTTGCACTTACTGCACATATTCATTACTGTAAATACTATATTGTATGTCATCATTTACACAAAAGTGATATTACCTCTGCGTATTTATATCATAATATTCTACTTCTTTGCAAATATCGTTGCCTTGCACGTGAGATGTGTAATATCCATAGAGTTGTATCTAATCTAAAAAAAAAAAGAAAGAAAAAAGAACAAGCAAATTGATTTTCCAAACCTTTTTTGTGATATTGTACACACCAGTACGCAAAATGCATAATCACAAACTATTAGATCATATGAGTCTTAAATCAGGAAATAACTTTAATGTAAAATACGCATTAAAATCCTTATTTGCAGCTTTTATATGTGAGATAATAGTTACTGGCTTGAACTTGGGTACATTTGAGCACAGTATAATAGAATCTTTTAACGCTGAAAGTTTGTAGGCCATGTCAGTAAAGTGTCACTTGGTGCGTAATGGCGCAAACCGCACATCACAAACTTTTAATGGTCGTTTTAAAAACACGATATACCATTATATTCTGTCGAAATAAAACATTTTCCATTTCGTATATTGCCAGATCTTGTCTATCTTAAAAATGTGGTTGCTGAATGAGTAGGCGCACAATTTCCAGTAGTTTATTATATTGAATTACCGAGCAATAACTCTTGACTGACATTCATAACTGTAGACAAAATGATACTGTTTTGATCTCGTTCCTGATACTTACAGTTCAATGAAATACACAGACATTTATTTTCCATGCCTATAGACCACCCTATACAGTAGAGCTGACATTACAACATCGACACCAAAACGTAGGACCTCCCCTTAAACCGCTGTAATTTGAGGCTCAACTACCACCATCATGGTGGCGGCAGAAAAAAAATCAAAGTTTAAAAAAAAAAAAAAATGCAGTTCTGACATTCCTCTGCCCCCCTTTCCGACGCACAGAGCGTATACCTTGACTCGGACTTCAGGTTCTTCTCAGGGAAATGCCTCAATGTAGCGACAGGGCACCATGTGGAAACCCAAAAACACCAAACGCACCAAGCGGGTTTGGCTCTCAGTAAGCCTCCCCTGAAGTTGGAGATGCACACATGAGGTCTCTCCGCCTGGGTGGTCTCTCTACTTTAGTGAGCTGTTGCTAAGCAGCTAATAATAGTCGTGTTTGCTGAGTAATTTTTGCCCTTCTGGAACCAATCAGATGCAAGAAAGTCCTGCAATCTGACAGCCCCAGAGGCGGGATCTGGAGTCTTTTTTTTCCTTTTCACCCCTCCTCCTCCTCTGCCTCCAAATGGAGAGAGGTCTTTTTCTCCTCTTCTATTGAATCTCAGAGTTGGCCGTGACGCGCGGCCCAGGGGAAGAACCACATAGATCTCACCAGAATGCAACGACCATCGAGGTTTCTTACCCAGCGACTTGTGTATGGGAATCACTTTGCGCGCTTCGCTTTTTGAGAGAAACTTACTTTTTTAAGAGACGCGGTGAGTGTGGAGGAAGCGGCGGAGACCTCCGGATCACGAAATGTTGGGATGGAAGGCGCAGACTTTGACTCGCCGTCTCCAACAGGAGTATGAAGTCCTACTTCACGGGTGTGAAAGCTCCGAGAGTGAAACTTTGTTGCCTTGGGATATCGCTACACGCTTTCGGGGAAATACTATAAAGTGGGAAACGGTTACCACCTCGCAGTCCCCGCAACATGGCCTCGGCTGCTAATGCGCCCGAGCAGGAAAACAGAGACCCCGATCGGCCGAGGATAACGCGGAGGAACAGGGGGGACTATACCCGCAACACACCGCTGGATTTGGAGTATTTGCAGCGGCCGAGTTACTGCGATGCGGGCTTTGCTTTGGAGCAAATATCCGAGGTGCTTATTTCCCATCTTATCAGTTACAGGGGCTTTTTTTGGATTGTGCTTCATTGTATTCTCCGACAAAAGTGGCCAAACTATGTCCAGCTGAGGCTGGGCAGGGGGACATAGGGGAACAGCAAGGTTGTAGTAAGCCTAAAGGTTGTTTTGTAGTGTTGTGAACAGCATATAGACACTTCCTCTGCAGCCGGCTTCTGTTTATGAACATGTGTTGGATGTTTTTGTGCAAACACTACCCCAGCACTAGATTGTTTATGATCCAACATCCAGTCATGTAACGGTTTTAGACTCACTTAAACATGCAGCTTTCACACCGCTGTAGTCTGTTTGACAACAACCAACCTGTCATTTCTCCGCTCATGAGTTGCCTCCGGTGGCAAGTAAAGTTTTGCATGACAGGATCTTACCTCAGACGACTCGCGTAAAAGAGAAAAAAAAATCCATGTGGCTGCCCTCTTCCGTTCACAAATATTGTGAGTCCCCCTGTGATGGCTCCTCCACTCCCCACGCACACCGGAACACACGGGCAGTGGAGTTGTCTGCTGGTATTTGTGTGTGTGTGTGTGTGTGTGTGTGTGTGTGTGTGTGTGTGTGTGTGTGTGTGTGTGTGTTTTATCCACATGCATCATCTGTTTTGTGTGTGGGTGTGTCACAAATCACAATTAAGAAATATCCCAAATTTTCCAATCTTGCAATGACTTAATTGATATTTTACAGTAATATTTCACAACCATATCTTTTAGAAATAAACTCACAGGGGGCTCTATCCTCCTACTGTATAATCCCAGGTTGACAGTGATCTCCGTCTCCTTGCATCAGTTCACGCTGGAGGTCCAGTTCAAGCCTCTGCAGCACAAACCTTTGGCTCTTATTGTCAGTCAGCATCCTCATAACCTGTCACTCAGCTGAATTCATGCATGAGAACTGTGTATTCATGTTATACATGTATGTGATATATGAGTTCGACACTTTAATCACAGCTCTCTTTTTCTTTCCATCAGCATTGCATTATTAACACTGTAAGGACTCATATCTGCCTGTTGACCTCCCACACCTATACTTCAGCTTGACAGACTTACCTGTCCAGGTGAGTGCTTTTAATGTTCCAGTTGAGAGTAACCCTTGCACTCTTTTTGTGTCATCATAGGGGAAAGCGACGGGGAGGAAGGCACCTCTATGGCTGAGAGCGAAGTTCCAGAGACTTCTGTTTAGGCTGGGCTGTTACATACAAAAGAACTGCGGAAAGTTTTTGTTTGTGGGCCTCATGATTTTTGGAGCTTTCGCTGTGGGCTTACGGGCAGCTAATTTGGAGACGGATGTGGAGAAACTCTGGGTGGAAGGTAAGACACTTGTTTATTTTTGCATGTATCCTTAAAAAAAGGGGGGGGGGGTATGTGAAGGGATATATTCGCCTAAAATACACTTTACAGCAATTTTTTACATGTGTAGGTTGATGGTTCATGTTTGGATGGATTTGATTGGATGATGACAGGGTTGGCGAGTCCTACTAAACAAGCCACTGGAATTGTTTATTGTTTGGGCCTTGGCAAGTGGCCAAATGAAACTTGAAAACACTTTTATTTATTCTAACATGCATGTAGCCTGGGTCTTCAAACCAAGCTAGATGCATGCGCAAGATGTGCAAGACGTGACTGTAAGTGCACACAGAAGAAGTAAGGTTGTAATTAAGTTCATAAGCAGCTTTTGGGGTAGAGGAAATTTTTGTCAAAGCCGCCATTTTGTGAGAGTGTGTGAGTATGTGTGAGTGTGTGTCTGCCTGCCCCCAGCAGTTGAATGCTCAGAAACTGTGTGTGGTCCCCTTTTGGACAGCTCTCAACTTTCCAAAAAGATTTGTCTCTGGCTGCAGGGAAAAAGCGGAGTGAGGACAGGAACTGGTGTTTGTGGACTGGATAGGCCTGTCTTATGTTGTTGTTTTGTCCAAGAAGTAATTTATAAAGAATTATTTCTTTCTTTTTTTTTTTTTTTGTTTAAGGAGAAGAGACTCTCTGTGTATGGGTGGTGCTTGTGGGGTGGGGTGGTGGGGGGTGTAAGGAGAAGGGGTTGTGCTTTTTTCTTTCCCTTTGATCCGCATTCCAGCACTTGAGGCTAGAGTCGGCTGTTGGATTCATGAATGGTGGAGCAGATTATGCTGCTGAGAAATAAAATACAGCTTTTTGTCAAATGAAAGAAAGAAAACAAACTTTAATCACAGTTGTCACAATTCTGCTTTTCTTTTTTCCCCCCTTCATTTTTCTGGTTTCTAAATAAAGACTAGTTCATATGATCCACTTGTACAGATTACAGTGAATCCCGCTTAGATCAAACAGCCCACCACCTCACTGGGTTTGCTGTTCTGTCCTTGCGTGCTGCTGCAGGGGTCTGACAGACAGCATGTTCTTCTAATCTGTGGCGCAGGCGCAGTTGGCAGTGGTTTAGGCAGAGGGGAGCCTCTTCATTACAGGGCTCCTCATTTTTGTTAGAGGAACAAGGGTTTTCACAGCCTTTTCACACGTCACACCACAATTGTGTTACACGCAAACATACGGCGTATAGAACTGAACATTAGTAGGCCCGGGCTCATTTGTTTGGTGTCAAGCTGTTAACGTTCACATTGTCTCTGACTGAATTGAAATTAGTTACTTTTAAAAAGACCTGAATTTAATTGATGGTAACAGTGTCTGAAATGTGCCTATTGATTAATGGATGTGTAGATTTCTCTCACAACTGTTTAGTCAGAGAAAGAAACTACAAAATATTACTTGGACAACCTGATTCAGGCACTAAATAATAGTAATTGGTCAAATCATGTCCTGTTCTCACTACTCTGAGAGAATTTAACAGTACATTTAGCTGATTTTTGAGTCTAGACCAACCATGTAGTGATATATTTGATAAGTCCCAGTGCACTCATGCAGCCGTCTGCAAGATGTCATCAGTTTCCGTGAAATTTTCATGGTCTGAATGTCTGATACATAGGGAATAACATCAGTAAGATAAAATGGGTTTTCCTGATCCTTTCCAATTATCAGAGTTTGTGATCATTGTAAGTTTACTTAGTGTTTTTCTAATAAAAGGTGCAATTTGAAGTCATCCCTCTGGGCACTAATAAACTGTAATCAATTAATTATTATTCTTATGTTTTGAATTTTCTCAGTGATTAATGTGATATTGAGAAGTTACAGCTACAGATGTTGCCTGAAGATCACTGGACGCTTAAAAAAAAAAAAGTCTATGTGTTGGTTAAGTTCTTCTCCGATTTGTCTCCTGCAGAAAGTACTTCTTGAGGTTTTGGCACCAGTGGAAGGCATTTAATTTTGAACCTTGGAGGCTGTAGATACAAGTGTGTTGACCTCTGGTAGACATCTAAAACACGGTTTCACGCTGAGTCATATTGATACACAATGACCTGCTCATATGCACACACAGACACTGACAAAGAGACTGGGCTGCGGTGGTTTCCTAGGTCCCGGTACGTGAGGGGTTCCAGATGTTGGTAGGGAGAGATCTGTTTGTTTAGATTAGACTGCACAGCTGAGGGATAGATTAGTTCTGCCTGGACCGTGGAACGCTGTGCTGGGGGACTGGCCCATCGTCGGAGAGGAAAAAGAGGAGAGAGGAGGAGAGGACAGAGCGGCTGTTTATGTTTCATTTGGAACTGCCCTCCGCAGACGACCCATGGACGACCCCGCCTGGAAGCTGTGTGGCCTGTGAAGGCACGCACACACTTACACATACACACACACACACACACACACACACACACACACAATACACCCAGCTCGTATTAGATCCTGAATCCATTACGATTGAGCGGACTTACATTTATATGTTACTGACCCTACGCTGTGTCTGTCATCACCTGCTGTTTGGTGGTGCTGAGGCCTACAGCAGGCCACCATTAGCTGCGTACCAGCGCTGACTTGTGTGTTTATTCTGTGTGCTGTCACGTGCCGCAGCTTTCACAGGGATTGTCTCTTCTCACACAGTGCTCACTCAGCACTGTTTATAAACACTCAGACACAGGAAGTTCTGTTTATTAGACTCAGTGACAGAGACCAATTGGGAGTGAGATATGCTTGCACAAAGAGGTGACTGTGTCAAACCTCCAGGATTTATGAGAATCTGTGCTTTACTTAACATTTGTTAAGTGATGCATCTACTTTTGTAAAGTCTTCTCTCAGGTTGTACTTTTAATACAGTGACGGTATTGTCAAGAATCTGGCAATTTTATGTGTATCATGATGCAGGTTTTAATACATTGCATACTCTAAGAGGAAACATTGTGATTAACAACAGACCATCATACACATAAAACATTAGTAATAAAAGAACTGTAGAATCTCTATCTGCATTGTAACCTACAGAATCATAGCACTTCTTATTTACAATCTGAAACAAGTAATTAACATTTGCCTATATGTTATAGAAACTGACAGGTTGTTTTTGAAAGTCCATATAGCATCACAAGATATGTGTATTGATATTTTCTTTCACCATATAAAAGTGAAAGCAGCCTCTATTTGGGCCAGATTCCATCCCCACTGCAGATAAATGCTCTGTTTATGTCCACAGTGCTCTGTGGCACTCACAGGAAATTATTAGATGAAACAGGAAGTTGTAGCATTGTGGAGTCCTATCTTACTCTCCACACACACACATGTGGCTGGCTGGCTGCCCTCTGTGCTCTTCCCTCAATGTCAGAACACATGCGTTTTGGCCTGTGTGAGACTTTGGATATGTCCTCAGTTTCAAATTGCAGATGATTCTGGATGATCTTGTGAAGATTAAGCCTCGTCTGTGGAGAAGAGCTGTAAACGAGAGGAATAATAAGACCCCTATAGATTTCCTCCTGGCCACAAATGGAAAATGGAGCTATCCCTTGGCATTCTGGGTTAAGGCAAACAGAGGCCAAATTGTAAAGAAAATAACAGCACCGCCTACCACTAATTAAAACAGTATCGCGTAAACATTGGCCTTCCTGTAAGACGGCCCCTCACTCTTTTTGCTCTTTCCCTCTGTGCTGAGAGAGGGGTTGGAGATGTGGTTATCGGTCTGTGTTGACGGGGGAGAGGGGGTACAGGGAAGAGAAAATTTGGAAATGGGGCTTTTGAAGCTGAAGCTCAAGGCGAGGGGAGAAGTTGAAACAAGGGGTGAAACCTATAAGATGGAGCTGTAGTGCATGACTTGCTGAGTTGTGGTTAGTTTCCTTAACATCTACGCCGAAGTGAGAATGGGCCTGATGAATTTCACTTTAGTGTATACAGAAATGAGCCACAGACAGAGATGATTGAGTGATTCAAGTTGAAATGAGTTCATGGTCCCCAGATTTATGGTCGGGACTGGGGCATAGGGTTATGGATTGTAGTCTCAAGGCTATAGACTGAAAGGAGGGCCCCAGCCCCGGAGCGCTTTCTTGGGGGGCATAGTGTAGGGGCCAGGGGCCACAGGGGTAGACCCCTGGGACCCTGAGGTCATCTTGTAGAGGCCCCGCTATTTAAAACCTCACCTGATACTCACCCTGTGGCCTGGGTGCGGAGTGAAGACTCACAGCAGAGGATGGAGGATGGGTGGGGGGGCAGCAGAATCACAGCTGTCACCAGTCCTTGTTTGTGTCCTGTATGCTCCTGCTTGCACCTCTGTGTCAGTGTTTGTATTTGGTTGTATGTATGCACATGTGCTACATGTCAAGTGAGTGTACAAATGTGCATTTTTCATCCGCATGGTTGTGATTCATGTGATGAGTCTGTGCTTAACCTTTTGACATTTGTGCTCCAGCAGAGGGCAGTCAATGTGAAATATTCTTTTGTTTTAATCCCTGAGTGTGTAGGAATTCTAACTCAAACAAATTGAAAACTGTCAATTGATTAAACAGTATCTTTTCTGTTTTATCTGTAGTGTAAATTTTGGCACAGAAAAATTCATTCTCAAATTCTGATACTTTTGGCAAACTAGTTTACTTTTAACTGAGTGCCAATATCAGTGTGACACACAAATGGTATCAGTGCATGGTTGTCTGAATCCTGAGAACTACTTAAGATTACAGAATTCAGTCTGATAGAACAACTTTTTTTTTTTTTTAAGCAACCCCTTCTTTCCTTCCATTACATGTCTGTTTTTTATCCAGGGTGATTAAGAGCTAAGTTGACAGAGTCGGTGGTTGTTTTGTTGTTTTGCTGGTAATGGCAGTGGAAAGGGGAGCGGTATAATGTTAAGTGCATGCGGAAGAAGTCTTGACATCCTTTCTTGTGGACGAAGATGAGGAGGAGGAAGAGGAGGAGGAGGAGTGCCCTAAATGTGGTGTCTCTACTGAGAGGATTGTGGTTTGCATGATTGAATTATCCAGCTTTTGATGTGTATGGGAGCACTGATAGATGCATACATACACACACTCGCATGTGCAGAGAGGTTTTGAGTTTTCGTTGTGTGAATGAGTAGGTGGTTGACCAGCAGTGGCATGATGGGGCCTCCCTTTGCTATTTTCACTTCTTTATTCATCTATTTTCATCCAGTTTCTGCTCCTTCTCTCTTCTTTTTTAGTTCATCTTGCATGCTTTATCTCCAGCCGCTTTCATTCAGCAGCCCCAAGCAATCAAACACACAAATGCGCCCACACCCAATATTTTTTCCTTGTTTGCGCAGAATGCACAACATAGAGCCATCTATCTTTCTCCCTCCATTTATTTTCCTTTCTCCAAACTTTGCAGAAATGTGTCCACATGCACACATGCACTTTTTACATTTTCCAAACTGGACTCAATTAAGTTTGTGTTTATCAGCTCACTACAAACAGGATTAAACCTCTGTAGAAGGAATAACATTCCACCGTGTTGTGTTAAACTTTACGAGTTGATGAAAAGTGCAGGCTAGCTGGTGAGGGATTTAGTGTGGGGAAACATTGCGCCTCTGGTACTGTACACAGACTTACAGCGCTGTTTTCTCAAGCTTGCTCTCCCTCATTTAAAAGCAGCTCTGTGTATATTAGCCTACCTGGTGAAGTAAATGTGAAATAACTTAAAAATGTGCTCGTTAAATGCGTGGTGTATGTCCATGTGTGTGCGCACTCACGGAGCAAATGCACTCCCATTCACAAATGACATCCTGAGATGCCTCCAAGCTCTCTGTTTACATTTTGCATTCTTTCAGGCGCTCTTATTCAAAAACCAGAGCCCTGCGAATGACCGACCACAGGAGACTGTGGAGAGAATTACCCTCCCCCTTTTACCTCCTTCTCTCTCTCTTTTTCTCTTTCTCTCCCTCTTCTATCCGTCTCTTTTCCTCTCTGCCAGAAAGGTCTCTCTTTTTTACTCTGTACCCCCTCCTCTTCGCCGCCACCACTCCCCCCAACCCCCCCCCCCCCATCTCTG
>JAQQZY010000029.1:35432853-35444392 GCA_030068375.1 Ostorhinchus rueppellii | reverse complement strand
TTTTTACGCTGTACCCCCGCCCCTGCGCCGCCCCCACCCCCCCCCCCCCCCATCTCTGGCTGGAGAGAGTGGCCTCAGAATGCCAGATGTATTACAGAGTGAGCCACGGCAATGTAAACACTCAGCCCTGCCATGAGAGCAGGGTGGTCTGGCCTCCCTCCTTCCCTTCCCTCCCCTCCCCTCCCCTTCTTTCCCTCCCTCCCTATTCCCCTTTCCTCTCTTCCCTCCCTCACATCGCTGACTGCCAGAGGGGTGGAGAAAGTACAAAACAGCAGAGGGAAAAGAGTGTGTGTGTATGTGTGTATGTTTGGAGGGGGGCTGAGACGGAATGAGGGAAGAAGCAGGAGTATAGTAGCGGTAGTGTGTTTGTGTTTTGGCTTTGGTACCTACCGTACACTAGGAGAGAAATTGGAGTGTGGATTGATGCTTTTCAGACTGCACCGCCGAGAAATTTTCATGCAAACATACAATAAAGACCTCCTAATTGTGCATGTGTGTATGTGTCGTCGGAATTTTTGAACCCCTTTTGGCACACATGGGTTATGTAGCAGTATAGTTCATTGCAATTCCAACGGTGCAACGTCATTGAATCTGGCAACAACAGCAATTACAGCAGTACTACACATGCACACGCGAGGCATAAAGATACAGAGATATAAAACATTTCCTCTCTGATGATTGAGAGGCTCCGAGCCACAGATTGAGGCAGCGTGCGTCAGAGGGAAGTGGCCTCCTGCACTGAGAATGTCCTGCAGGCTTGACTGAAGCACTACAACACCAAGAGTTTGTCTCCTGTTGTAATGTTTTGCCAAAAAAAAAAGACGAAGAAATAATTTAGGAATGGATTCTCACCTTTAAAAAGACTTCAGATATGTTTTCCAGATTAATATATTGGAATATGTATATCCTTTGTAGTGAAAACAAAATCTATATGTAATGCAATCAGCACGATATTGATAATATTTGATGATACATAACCCAAATATCCCCAAATCCCTGGAAAAGACACACCATTTATCATTACCTGTCCCTTTATTCATTTCACATTGCACTTCTCTTTGTGTGTCTCCCAGTCCCCTCCTAGGAATGTGTGATTTTGGGATACCTGGAATCATGGGAAATCTTCCCAGGAAATGACAGCAAGATGGCTGGCTGAGATTGGCTATTCAGGCACATGTCATGGTCTGTTATGACTGGGATGTAGGCCAATCACATGGCAGTGAGGGGAGAGGGCTCACCTGGCTTACATTCGACAGGCACTGGAAATCTAGGATGTAAAGAGTTGGGGTTGATGGAGGAGTTTTTGCTTGGGTCGCCCAGTGTTATTTATTGTTTTCTGCTGATATTATTTTAGCTGTAAAAAAAAATAGCTTTGTTCGTCACGTTAAATCACAAAGGTATAACATGTCACATCTCGCATCCCATTTTGCTCACGTACCGTAATTAATACATCGGTTTACCCAATCTTCTTGGTTATTTCTGAACGAACCACAATCTTTGCGCACATGCTCGCACCTTCTTGCACACCGTACAAACAGACTTTCTGTCAGCAGTTTCTTCCCCTACTACTCTTTCCACTTCTCTGTGAATCCACTGGCATTGAATAGGATTTTTTTTTTTTTTTAACGGGGTGGAGGTGGGGGGTTGGGAGGGGAGAGTGGGACCTGAATGAAGGCAGCAACGTGGAAGAATCTGCCCATTGAGGAGTGTGTGAATGTACACCTCGGGCCCAAGGGAAGCGGCATTGGGAGCCAGCCGACTGCTAAATACACCCATTTTAGGGGCTGCAGGGGCTGGACAGGTGATTAGCATAATCAGGGGCGAGGGGAGCCATACATATGGTAATGCTGGAGTTGGAGGGTGAGGGTTGGTGGTATGGGTGGGGGTTCTGAGAGAAGAGAGGGGTGGGGGAAGGGGGTGGCGGGTTTGGCAGCTGGGGTGTCACATTTGTGTCAGGGGTCGGGTGCTCGGGGGTGTGTAGCAGCATGGGGAGACACTGGGCTACAGCTGCCAGTCACAGCGTTTCCCCTCTCTGTTTCGTCATATTTCTACTTTTCTTACACACTTCTCATCTTTCTTAATCGTTTTCACCCCACCATGCTTGTTTTACCCTTCGTCTGTGAGGGGAGCCCCTCCTCTTTAAAAACTGAAAGAAGAGGCCAAAAGTGGGGGCTCACCATGGGTCAGATAGGGTCTTGGCTCTCAGTAAGGCCTTTCATCACACATTTGTGGCTGTGTACATACCTACACTGCAGGAAAACACATTAAAAAGTACTATTACGACCACTGTAAATACTGCTGTGTAGTCTGCCTCTGAAAATGGTAATGCTAACACAACAACGACATGCACAGTCAGACGTCTTCAGAATAAATTTGTGATCAGTGTTAACTGGTGAATTTTAAGTAGTCAAAGGAGAAAGCTAACATGTGGCCTGGCATTTTCAATATAGAAGCTATTTACTGTTGCAATTCAGATGAAAAATCTGAAAAATCATCAAGGTGAAGACGGTCAGTGATGCAGAGGTTACAAACAATTAGAAGCTGCTTAATAAAAGCAAATATTTAAGCTTTTTTCTGGTTTAAGTCAAAGCGCAAGGACCTCAGAGTAACAGCTGCTGTTTGAAAGAACATAGAAAAAAGAAAACAGGTGGGGTCTTCTTTATGGTCTCTGTCAGGTGGTTGGTGGGAGCAGCTGAGAAGGAGAAGAGATGAGACGTCCTTACAGGAGGTGGAGACTTATCTGTCGAACCGCTACCTGAAGTCACTAAAAGGGGCCAAACAGGACCAGATGAAAGTGAGAAGGATTTATGTTTAGCGTCTGTCACTAATCGAATTTCTAAATTAGTCAGTTTGAAATTAGCTTATTGTTCTGCCTTGTCCTATGCAGGACGATGGGCCAGTACTTCTAAACTGTTGCTTTTAGGTGAACAGCTGCATGAATACAGAAAAAACAGAACATATATTTCTTTTCACGTGGCAGCATTTTTGTGACACCTTATGCAACAGGCTCAGGGTATGGGAGGTCGCTATAGACTTTGTGGCAGAGAGATGACCTGGTTTTGGGGGGCTTCCTCCTCACCACAGGGGGTCCCTGCTGAGAAGGGGCCTAATCCAGCTAATCCTTTCTCTGCACACACACACACACACACACACACACACACACACACACACACACACACACACACACACAGATGTATTTATTCATTCCCGAATGTACAGTATGTATACACATGCATTCATGCACTTTTTGCCACATGCATATACATGGCTTGTTTAGCTTCTTATTAACAAGGTCAGATGTAATAAAAGATGCCTGTTAGTGGTTATCTTAAATACATTAAAGCGATTCTAGAACTGCTAAAATTAGAGAAACATCATTTTCATCCATGAAGCTATTAATGTGAATATATTCTTTCCTGATTTTCTGTCTTTCCAAGAAGGAAGTGCAATTATATTTATGGCGAAATGAAGAGTGTATGTTTCAGATTTGGTGTCATGCTGGATGTATTAAATTGTGAGATGCTTGTATGTGAAATTGTGGGGGGGGGTACCACAATGCTGTAGTTTGTTGCTTGGAAATATAAAAAGTTAGACAGGAGAAAGGGGGTGGGGTGGGCTTGCATTGACAGAGGGGCTGGGCTGATTGCTGTCATGATCTGGCCAATCACAGACGAGGGCTGAATAGAGTAAAAAGAGAGAAAATGAGAGTATAAAGAGGAGGGGGTTGGAGTGGGGGTTTGAAGTTCAGAACTGAAAGAAGGGATGGGGTGATGTCAGTTCCTTAGAAACCCACTTTTCTCTCCCGTCTTCCCCACTGCCCCCTGTTCCCCCAGTTTGAGAATAGGGGGACCAGGGGTTAATGTTATGCAACACACTGAATACCCACACTGAGGGTTCCAATACAGTGACACACACAGGCTCCTCTCCTCTCCTTTCAATACTCAAAAATACTCAGTAATACTCAATAATGCATGCGCAGCAGTGCACATTGACATGTCTGATGGACATAGATGCCAGTCAGAAAATGAATTGGAGCTGAGTGATTTGGTGAAAAATGCACATTGCAATTTTTATGAGCAATATTACAATTTGTGATGTACATGAGTCTACTTGGTTGGTTATCAGTGGAAATACACTAGCTTTGTATGTTTTTATGTTCCACTCTGCATGATTTTGCTGTCATTATTTCGATTCAATTATTTGTCCAGCCAAAGAATAAAATGAATATTTGACCGGTAAATCTGTCCTAAAAGTATACCGTTTTATCCATTACAATTTTGGCCATCATTTAAATCACTTAAAAAAAAAAAAAAAGTACAAAATGCCAAACACTTGCTTATTAAATCTCACCAGTGTATGAAAAGTAAAGTGGAATTTCACTCCACACTAAATATTTTTGTAATTATTTGGTTATTTGCTTGAAAAGTTGAGTTGTGATAACTAAGTGGATCTTTTCTAGAAGAGCCGACAAACTAAGCAAACAAATCCCCGGCATGTAATTGCTGCCAGTAGGGGTCTCTCAATGAAAACAACAACAAAAGACATAGTCATAGATTGTTTCCTGAAGTGATCATGGGAGATTAAGTCACTGTATTTGCTGATGTAAATGTATCTGATGTGACTCAGCTACAAATTCTGTCTTGTTCTAGTCACATTAAATTCAGTGATGTGACTGTAAATCACGTTACAAGCTAATGTTAGTAAAGTTATAGACAGATGGCTGAGAAAAATGAGAAGTTATATAGCGCAAATTTACAGATTTCTCCCATTTTTAGCATTTTTGGAAACAATGCAAAATCAAACACAATATATAACATGGGCATAGTCATTATATTGTGATATTTTGATATAGAAGGTCCATGCCGTATATTACAGAGTTATGGACAGTTATATGGAGTAAAATTACAGATTTCTTCCATTTTTAGCATTTTTGGAAAACAGTGCAATGGTTAAACACAATATATAACGTGTACATATTCATTTTATTGTGATACTTTCACATGGAAGGTCCTTGCCACTTATAGTGTTAAAATGAAAGGAAATATTTCAAAATGACGCAGCAAAGATGGGATAATAAAAAGGAAGTGGCCGTGAAATAAGAGTCGTAATGGTGAGTATTTGTCAGTGACACTTCGTTTGAGGTCACGGCAGCTGAGCCTGGAGCAGGACACCTTCAAGATATCAACACATGCTGGGGTCAACCAGTTTTCTTAGGAGAAGGAATATGGGAATATGTGTCACTAAAGAAACACAGCTGTGTGTACACACTCACACGCATATGCTCACACGTACACCAACGCGCACACATACACACATTTTCTTGGTCCAGCTGGGGTGTTAATTTCACCCCAAGGCTGTGTGTTGGGCTGAGTGTTGACCCCAAAACGCTGTAACCTCATGAAGTGTGGAATTCTCTAAGCCTGAGGCCGTAATGTGCTGTTTCCTGTAGAGAGAGTACATTCCTTTGACTTGTCCCATTCCTCGCTGCTTGCTGTAAACTCAAGGTCTTTGGGTGGCAGTCCACAACTTGGAATGTGTTCAGAACAGACAGTGAGTTCTTTCTAAGCACGTCCCTCCCATCTTTTTTCAATCAGACTCTTCTATATCTCCCAGCCCGCGTAGAAATATACTAGAAATTGATGCGTTACTCGGCGTATACCTGTGTTCCCATTTTCTCTCTCATTCAGCTCACTTCAACCGAGCCTCCAGCTAACTTTGCCTTTGAGCGTTGAGTGTACCAGACAAGTCGACTTGTTAGTGCACTGTCAGTGTGCGTAGGGTCTAAATCAGTTCCATGCATGCTCTTTTGAAGGGGGAGCTGGTGTAACGTAGCTGTGGAGTTGGCCTAGCAGTGGAAAGCATGTCGCTCCAGTTAGCCTAGGCCTGCTATTAATGATGAGTATTATAAACATGACTTCAGACAGGATCAGATGGGAATGCTGTTTGGGTCCAGAAAAAAAGAAATCAAGTGTGTTTTCTTAATGCCCCAAGACATGCCCTCCCTCCCTCCCTGTTCTATTGGTCTGACTGGGTGGTCCATCCCAGCAGAACAGGCATGCTTATGTTCAACTTTAATGCCATTACAATGGGCTGAAAATATTCAATCTATGCCTGCTGTTGCACGAATTGAGTGGAATTGTTAAATTGGATTAAGGCATAATAAAATGTTACAGATTTTTCACACAGTCGGCTCAATCACTGGGCATTTGTGAAATTGTGTGTGTGAGTTTTCAGGCCTTGGTTTCCTATTCCGGTGGGGAGTTTGACCTGGATGCACACTGATCCACTGTATGGGCACTCATTTAAGGGGTTTTGGGGTAAGATTTACAAGAATGCTAGGACTGTTATCATGACAACACACTTTATACGTCAATATTAGGTCAATAATAAGTGTCTATATTTTTTTACTTGGAGGAAGGGCAGGAAGAGATGTATGTTTTACTTTGTAGAGCTTCAGAACTGATATTTATGACGTTGTTTCTGCCTGAGTGCTGCATATTTTAATGGACAATGTGTTTACTTGTGCTTCACCCACATTTTGTAGGTAATTATTATTTGGAAGGCACATGTTAACGATATCACTGCTGATGACGAGTCGAATATTTGGCTTCAAAAAGTAACAAATATCAGTGATCGTCTTTTTAAAAATGTGAAATCGCCATTTATTTTATGTTTAAAATGTAATTTGTGCTCCTCAGTGGAAGCTGAAGAATGGTTTTCAACTCTTCTTTATTATCAGAGCGTGACAAACACTTGTCAGCGGACAACACTGGATCACTTCACATATAGATCAGTGAGCGTACCTTTATACAACACGGCTGTTCCGTAATCATAAGGAAGGATTCATTTACATAAAGCCATCTCATCTGGATTTTGCTGGAGGACTCTTCCAATCTCTAGAATCCTTCCAAGGACTGGGTTTTTCTGGAGAAAGTTCAAGGATGCATTGGTGGATCCTTCACATACTCTGCACTGTTGAAATACCCACAATCCTCTGTGTGAAGTTTATTTCACCTTTATTCCTGCCCTTGTAAACACATTAATGAGTTTTCTATTAAATCTTACTTTCTTCTTCTTTTTTTTCTTCTCTTCTTTTTTCTTCTTTTTTTCTTCTTTTTTTCTCTTCTTCTTCTCCTTCTTCTTCGCAGACTAGTTGCTATACTGTCATGTTGCCACCCTCTACTGGCCTTTGACGTTAATCAACTATTGAATATTTGTTATCTTGATATTGAGGAAAATATTAATAACATTATTCTTTTACTTCTTCCAGACATGATTAAAAGTTAAGTATTCAGCTGAGATGGTTAAAGCTAGGGTCAGGACCAAGGGAATGCACTGTCAGTCAGTGTCCTCGCATAGACAGTGAAAGACACGTGTATGTGTATGTGATGACTATAAATTGCCTGAGCTTTCAGTAAGCGTTCAGTCACTGATGATGGAAGGGCTTGTAAATCAGACCCAGGAATCAGACACGGAACAGTCACAGGCTGAAGTGAGTACGCTCAAGTCATATGAAACCTGTAAAACACATTCTTTTTCATTATATATGC
Organism: Ostorhinchus rueppellii; assembly: GCA_030068375.1. Taxonomy (NCBI): domain Eukaryota; kingdom Metazoa; phylum Chordata; class Actinopteri; order Kurtiformes; family Apogonidae; genus Ostorhinchus; species Ostorhinchus rueppellii. The sequence goes on along the minus strand of JAQQZY010000029.1, from coordinate 35,436,842 downwards.
AGCTGACAGTCAAAGCCTTCAAAATTTAAGGTCACCTTTTTATCTTTCAGTTGCTGAAATTTATATCTGGCTGAGGATGTGAGAATGCATCTATGCTTGCATGCCACCAGTGGCCTGCATTTGTTTGTATGTGTGTGTGAGAGAGACCTTTGCCAGAGTTGCCTTGGCTGTACTCGGGTGGAGCAGGGCAGCTAAACGGCCTGAAAGGCTGCTTTTGTAGCTCAGGCTAGTGGAGAGCTCAAAGCGCACGCACAGGGCTTAGTCCCACCACGATACTGGGAGCAAAGCCTGGAAGAGAGCCTCTCTCTTTATCAAACACACACACACACACACACACACATACTGTCAACACATATGCACTCAACGTGGTCTGGCACAGAGGACTTGTTAGCAAATTTGAGCAGAAACACTCAGATGTTTTTGTGAAATGTGGATTTATTCTTGATTCGAAGGAGTTAGGATGTTTGACATTGTGCTGGTAGTTCAATGTAATCAAGGTGCTTTTGTTTAAGATACAAGCCTGATAATGTTTGGAGAACTTAAGAACAGGGGATCATTTCTCAAAATTACAGATGTTCCAGTACATGATGCTGATTGTGCACAACTGATACAGAACATATTCAGCCTGTTGGTCGCTTTCTGTTGGTGTAAAATAGATCTGAGTACATATAGCTAATTTCCTCCAAATTTTTCCTTTAAATGTTTGTAACCTTACGTATAATCCGTAGTCTCTTGTATTTTTGATTGAATTAGCTTGTGATTACCTTGTTGTTAGATGATGTCATTCACTGCAATCTGTGTCCTGTTGAAATCTCATCAGGCTTTAATATTGCAAGTCAAAATTCATGATTGCAGTGACATGTGTGCATGGATGTTGACTTGAACATACAAATTTTCACACTGCGACTCCTCTCTTTGCAGTTGGTGGACGCGTGAACCAGGAGCTGAAGTACACACGTCAGAAGATAGGTGAAGAGGCCATGTTTAACCCACAGCTGATGATCCAGACGCCGCGGGAAGAGGGAGCAAATGTTTTAACAGTGGAGGCGCTTCAGCAGCACCTGGAGTCAGCTATCCGAGCCAGCAGAGTCCATGTTTACCTTTATAACAGGTGATTATGTCATCACCCATCAGGGGTAGCTTTACTTATATTCAGTCCATAATAATAATAACAACAACAACACAACAAATTGTATTAATATTCTGCATTGTCTTGATCAAGATTACTTCATAACGATTGAAAACGCTCCAGGTTATGTGTGTATTATTGCTGGAACTAAACGGAAACTATTTCTCCATCTTTTTCAGACAATGGAAATTAGAACATGTATGTTACAAATCAGGAGAACTAGTCACAGAAACTCATTTTGTGGAACAGGTGAGGTGCAAATACTGAATATTGACTTAAAAGTTGCCTCTGTTTGAGCCTTTAATTCTTCTATAACAGGGTTGGGCAATCCTGGTCCTCGAGGGCTGGTATCCTGCATGTTTTAGATGTTTCCCTCTTCCAGCACACCTGACAGTTATTATCAGGCTTCTGCAGAGCTTGATGATAGGCTGATCATTTGAATCAGGTGTGCTGGAAGAGAGACACATCTAAAACACGCTGGAAGACCGGCCCTTGAGGACCAGGATTTCCCACCCCTGTTCTGTAATATTAAATATTACTAATTTTTATGTGTTTGCTTTCATCTTTTTGTCAATCTCTGTCTATCCTGCTATGTAATACACATATGATGGTCTAATTAGATCATAGAAAAGCTACATCCCTGCCTCGTCATCACCCCTTTGGACTGTTTCTGGGAGGGAGCCAAGCTTCACTCTGGAACTGTCTATCTCCCGTAAGTACACAAAAAAAACTCAAATTTTTTATGTATTGGGTGGAATCTGCGTTCTATGATGAGTGAAGAAAAGTCCCAATATACTAATACATCATATCATTGGATCACTCATGTGGTCAAATGTTATAGGACTGTCTCTGTCTCTGGTTGGACATGACCCCATGGGTGCTGTTATGGAAGTGTTCTGTATGATAATGCTAAATTGAGATTATTTTCATGACAAGACGAGAGATAAAGAGAGAATAAGAAGTTCTGGATCTCTAGATCATGTTTTTACCACTTTAATATAGGCTGCCCAAACACACTCAACCCATCCAAACAGACAGCCCAGAAGAACAAGAGTGTGTGTTGATGTGTGTGTGTGTCCTGAACTCGTCCCCTCTGAAGGCTCTATTGTAATGGTTGCTGGCATGCGTATCGCTGGCGATAGTTTCTCTCCAGCCCTGGGCCTCACACTATTGTCTGGCTCTTCTGTTGCTAATGGCCTGCTGCTACAGTAATACTGAGCAGATCTTTACTTCTGCATGTGTGTGCATGTTCATATGTGCATGTGTGTGTTTGTATGTACCATTGCTTTCAGCGCACACATGCTTTTTCCCTGCGTGTCAAAGTTCATCGAGTTGAGCCTTTGTCATTAATGTGTGTTTGTGTGTGGATGTGTGTGTTGCCTATTGGTCTCAGTTGGTAAATAAGGTTTTTACTATGTTCTGGTTGGGAGGCTGGGAATAATAACCCAAGCCTGGTTAAGCACATACAATGTAGTCTGAATGATGGAGAGAAGAGAGATTTAGAGAAAGAGAGATTGGAATGTGTGAGGCACTCAGAGCATAGAGGGACAAGGACCAGTTTAGTGTAAGAATTCAGCACCCTGTCACCAGATGATGGGAATGGGTCTCTATTTGTTGTTTTCATCACCTAGCAAGATGATTTCAACATGTATTTACTTTTTGTGGGTAATTGCACCAAGACATTTGACTACTCCAACCCAAACAAAAGCACATGATGCCCTTCTTTGTATGTTACTTCTCCCTTTGCAGCTCTTTTGGGATGTAGACTGACTAAAAAATGACCCGCAAACAAAATTTATGGGGGAAAAAAATGCATACCTTTGAACGTGCTGCAGATGAACAATGAACACAGGCCGTTTTAATCAGCGTGGGGTTTGTTGTGTGCATCTGTTTTAAAGTTTCCGTGTCATTTTTATTACATCTTGGTTGTTAGTTTTGCTGTTTTGGTGATCTTTATAAACTTGTACTCACAAATAAAATCTCAGATATTGGAAGAGATTTGACAGAATTTGTTTTAAACCTTTATGAGCATCTGACTTGGAATATTTCTTGGCCATACAGATCTCTTAGTTTTACAACTTGCTGTGTTCTCATATCTTGGGTGAAAAAACTTAGTGTTATTGTTACCACTGCACACAGCAAAAAAATTTTTTTTAATTTTTAACTATATTTTTATTAAACATAGAACAACAGTACAACACAAACCATTCCTCGACAGCATTACAGAATATGTGCGACAGTGCAAAAAAACAGAGCCTAGAAAAGAAAAATAAGTAAATAAATGAAACCCTATTGGGGTCCAGACAATCCAGTAATATCAATGAATGAAAATAAATAAATAAATAAATGGATGGACAGCAAATAGTAAATCTAAGCCCTGGATTGCATGAATACAGAATCTCCTTTAAATCATGTGAATTTGTTAAAATCAGAGAAATAGAAAGTGCTCTGAAACATGGTGTAAGTCATGACTTTAAATGGTATTCATATTTACCGCATCATCTCTTTTCATCACAGAGGGAAAGACCCGATGCAGTGGGCTAATTTTGACCCCAAGGAGTTCTTGGAGGAACTGCGAACACTAAACTTACAGCTGGAAAGCTTTGAGGACATGTTGGAAAAGGCAGATGTTGGGCACGGCTACATGGATCGGCCCTGTCTAAACCCTGCTGACCGTGACTGCCCCCTCACTGCCCCCAACAAGAACTCAACTAAGGTAGGTGCCCATTTAACCCTTTATAGGGCACTCATAGAAGTACTGTGAAATTCACAATTTCTTTCTTTTTTTTTTTTATTTGGGTTTTTTCATTTAAATTCAATAATACAGAGAAACAAAACAACAAGAGAACATACATACATA
>JAQQZY010000029.1:35412006-35423587 GCA_030068375.1 Ostorhinchus rueppellii | reverse complement strand
AAATGTATGATGGCTGAGTTTTATATTTAAGCATCAGAATGAGTTTTAATATGACACCAGAAAATAGACAAAAACTTGTCTGGAGGCTTAAGTGCTGTAGTTTTAGTAGGGGTCGTGGGGTTTTGAGGCATTGGGTTAATTTTTATATAATATCACACAATTGTCATTACAGTGTAAATAAATATGCAGGCTGTACATATGTTTATGCAGATGGATGTTGTAATTCTGAAGTAATGCTTCATGTTTTGGTGAGCCATTTGGACAAACTCACAAAATAACACTGGTTAAATAATTATGTATGGATGTGAACTGATATTTACTGTAACTATAAGTATTCAAGGGTGTAGTATGAGAACTATGACAGCAAAATGTAGTGGAGGACTCTCACTTTTCATTTGACTTAGGAACTGTCAAAACTTAACATCAAACTGTCAGAATGGTAGGAAAAACCCAGTCTATGATACGCTTATATAGATGTGTGTATTTTCCTAATCACTCTTAGTGTTCGGTATCTTTTTACTCACTTTTTGTTGTTGTTGTCAAACCCTTTTACACATCACATTTTTAGATGATTAACTGACTAAAGTGCGTCAACAGTCATGTCTATAATTTAGGTGTGAACTAAATAATCTTAATACACTGTTGTAAAGAAACTGTGATCTTTCTCTTAACTCTCCGTCTGACACACACACACACACACACACACACACACTGAGGGGATGTTACTGCAGTGCTCGCAATATTAGCATGTGTGGATAGATGGCTTTAGTACAGCGAGTCTGTCAAACATGATCCATTTACCCCATGGGTCTAATCCACACAGCCTCATTTTATACACACACACACAAGCACACAAAAAGACACACACATGCATAGCATGCATACTTTTCTTGCGGTTTTGCACTAGCGGAGGACAGCATTAACACTGAGACGGATGATCGTGCTGCCTGATACTCATCTTATTTTATGGATATACACAGCACAGCAGCAACCACTGGTACACATCTGCCAGCCTCCTATCAATGCAGAGATGTGTGTCTCTTTATCAACATTAAGCACTTCCTGTGGTTAACTCCTCCGTGGAGTCACCTCTCCCTCTCTGTATTTCCTTTTTAGATCTCTTTCTCAATTGCTTCCTTCCATCACTATGAAAAAACCCCCCAGAAATCTTGTCCAGATAACAGCACAGAAACACTCACGAGAACACACACATTCATGTGCAGAGGACAGATGTGATGATAAATCTCCTCACTCTGGGGTCAGCTTGCGGTCGCAATGTGTGTGTGTATCTGCGTGTTTGGATTCATACACTATCTTTCTGGACGTTACTGGGCCAATTGAGAATTAATAGTGATTCTCTGCTTACAGAGGCTTCCTCTAGCTCTCCCTCTCCCACATTATTCCTCCTTGTTGTTGACTGAGAAGTAAGCTGAGGAATGAGGGAGGGCGAGGAGAGGTGTGTGTGTGTGTGACTGTGTGTGTCTGGTTGGTGTTAAGGTGTGGTTTAAGTAGGAGGTTATACACTTTTTTAAGCTGGCAGTAAATATGAGTGTGTGTGTGCATTTTTTGTGTGAGTGCGTAAGGGGTGTGTGTTGTCTGTACAGCCGCAGCGCCTGCTCATCACCTCGGGCCCCGCGCGGGCCTCTGACTCCTTGGGTGGTCTGGCACACACCCGGGATTGTGTGTCTGTACATGAGTGTGTGTAGTGTGTAGTGGTCTGGCAACTACGCAAGATCCAGATTGTACTCTGGGCAGGGCCCCAACCTAACCCCAACCCCCACCCTCTGCTCCAGTGCACCTCCTTCAAATACTTAACCACAACACTGTAGTGGCTTCTATTACACACAAACACACACCTTACTTTTCTCTGCAAAGTCAGTGTTTTAGTCTTAAATGAATTGAAAATATGTTATAACACACAAGGAGGTCCTCACATATCAGCTTTTTCAACCTATTTTATCTTTTATTGCTGCTTTAAGTGTAACTATATAATTATTTGAAGCCAGACAACATCAAATCATATATTATTCCACAGCCTGAAGCTATATCTCCGGTAAAATGACACTGTTTTCTGTGTTTCTGACAGGCTGCAGTGGTGGTAGTGTTTAACTTTGCCATGGTGCTGCTCATCTTCCCTGCTATCCTCAGTATGGACCTCTACAGACGAGAAGACCGACGCTTTGACATTTTCTGCTGCTTCTACAGGTGTGCAAACACACGTGTTCGTACAGCCAAACACAAAGGAGTTCTTTTATTTCAGATGGAGGATATTGCTTTCGTGTTGTCTACTCAGTAATTCTTCCTTTTATGTTTCCCTCTCATCTCTGATCTGACAATGAATAATGTTAACACACACACAGTTATCTCTTTTAGATATCTTCACCTTAATCCCCCTCAGTCAAAACCTAATTACTGCTTAAGTTGTCTGTTTCTGTCTGGCTGTGTCGTTGTTTGACTGGCAGTGTATCTGTCACAGTCTTTATTAAACTTCACCAGTCTGTCTGCCAGTCAGGGCATGTTTGTTGGCACAGCGATAATACAGATGTGCACACACACTATTAAATTCCCCCACTAGGTCTAAGTTCTATATTTCCTGCTGTTGGCAAAGGTTTAAATTTACAAAAACACAGGATTGATATCACATTAACAGATTTAATTTAGTCCTCCTTCTATTTAATACTGTTTTCTATAGTGTTTTTTCTTGGAAATCCTACCTTTTGAATTTGTTTTTTTTTTTTTTTTTGGAGAAACCCTCTCTTATTCGTTGCCCAAAACCTGCTGGTGTATGTTTTGAAATTTTTCTGATCTCTTGACTTTCACAGCAGTCTGTGGTTTGACATTTTTTCACCATTGCTTTCTCTCTCTCTCTCTAGCCCATGTGCCAACCGAGTGATCCAGATTGAGCCTCAGGCATACCTGGACGGGGCGGACGGGAGTCGCTACAGCCCTCCACCCTCCTACCGAACCCCTCCTCCCTCATATCGCACACCTCCTCCGAGGTACAGCAGTCCCCCTCCTTCCTACAGCAGCCATGGCTTCGCCCAGCAGACCCAGATCACTATGCAGTCCACCGTGCAGCTCAGGACTGAGTATGACCCCCGAACTCAGGCCTTTTATACCACGGCTGAGCCCAGATCCCAAATATCTGTCCAACCCATTAACACAGCTCCAACAAGAAGCAACCCCAATAATGAATATTACAGCAGTAACACCAATGGCAGCAGGAGCAGCAGCAGCAGCACACATGCAAATCTGAACAACAACAATACTGGAAACCGTGGCGCTGGAGGATCTCGTAGTTCTACAGCATTTACCCACCATCATCCTGCACCCCCACCTGCCACCACAACTTTTAGTTGCAGTCCAGGTCCTCAGGGTGACACAGCCTCATCAACTGGCCAGAGTCCAGAGAATAACAGTTCCACACGGGACCTGTTGTCCCAGTTGGGGGAGGCTTCACTGGGCCTGCGCTGCATTGAGCCTCCTTGCTCCCGTTGGACGCTGGCATCTTTTGCTGAAAAGCACTATGCTCCATTCCTTCTGCAACCGACCACCAAGGTAAGTTTAACTTCTATGTCTATGACAAAGTCAACGAGGGAAAATTCTGTCTGGTTAGTGTGTGCGTGTGGTTGTAGTGACTCACCATGGTGATAATTTCAACAGAAGGGTTAGTCACAGAAGTGAATAGACGAGTAGGAAATGTGTGGTGCGTGTTGTGGTCACGTTCTATTTGAGTCACACACAAGCACATACACAGTCTGACCTCATCCAGGTAGGTGGCCAAACCTCCCAAATTCTCCAAGACATGAAATCATCAGGTAGCTTGTACTTGAGATAATTAAAGAACCTTGTTTTGTCATCAGTTTCCACCATATTGCCAGCTCCTTGATGTAATCCTCCTGGAATTGAGTGTGTTGTGTATTTGAGTGTGTTTTTCTTCATGCCATTTCATTCATTTGGTTGCTGGTTTACAATACATCATGTTTGTTTTTGATTGTGTTGGTGCAGAGGTCCATATGATTTTATGTCATTCAGATTGTGTCACATGATTTTGTAAGGTGAAACTATCACACCATCATTCTTTTTCTTTGTAATTGAATTTATAGGCAGAGCTGTATCCATTTACTTCTGTTCCCAGGTGGTTGTGATTGTGCTCTTCCTCTGCCTGCTGGGAGTCAGTTTATACGGGACCACCCAGGTGAGGGATGGCCTGGAATTAACGGACATTGTACCCAGAGAGACCAGCGAGTACGATTTCATCGGCGCCCAGTTCAAGTTCTTCTCCTTCTACAACATGTATGTGGTGACACAGCGGGCGGACTATGCCCAGAACCAGCCTTTGCTCTACCAGCTCCACCAGAGGTTCCACACTGTTCGCTACGTTCTAAAGGAGGACAACGGGCAGCTGCCTCGCATGTGGCTTCACTACTTCAGGGACTGGTTACAAGGTAGAATTACACCAAGATTGCATGTTGTGTGTTACAGTTACTAAGGTCTTGTCAGGTTCAGCTTTTTTGTCAGGTTTAATGCATCAGTATAAAGAAGAAACCCAGAATATCCATCCCTTCAACATTACACCTCACATGCACATACACTTTAGAATAAAACAATGTTGTAATGAAGTTTGATGAACCTCTCATTCATTTCTCTGAAACTGGTGTCACATATGATTTTGTCCATTAATCACAGGAAGCAGTAACTATAGTTTGAGCGTGAAGCTGGTGTAGAATTATCTTCAAGTGTAAAACCACTGACAGTCACTAGATTCTGTCTGTAAAAAAAGTCTGGCTTCAGTTGACTTCCTTTGACTTTCTCTGTTGATGTACCTAGTAATTATTTTGTTTCCACTAAGTCTGGTCTCAATTGTTTTGTTTCTGGGCTAATAGAAGACTTTGACGTCTGCCATGTGGTCTTTGTTTTGGTGTCATTGTAGCTCACTCTCACTCTCTGAGCTTCTGTTCATTGAATTTTTCCCCCCCTGACTGCTTTAGAGTAACTGTGGTTAAGCAACCTTTTTTTTTTTTTTTTTTACACAAATGTTTGATGAAATTTACAGTTTTACAGTCCCCCTATGGTAGTGCTAGCTTGATGAGCTTCACCAATCCTCTTTCATGCTCCCTCCAACTCTGCCCTTTTCCCAAACTTGGCCAACTCTGGTTCCACAAGCACAGATATTAGCACAAACTTGAGGCTTCTAATCAGCAGTCCAAAAACCAATGGGTAGCGTCAGAGTGGTTACGCCCACTTCTTTTATACAGTCTATGATTTAACATCAATGTTTTAGACCATTCGAGCATGTGGTTAAATTATTTTCCCATGACATGCTTTTGAGATCATACTTTTCATTTGTGTTTTGACATTTTTCTGCAGAAAACAAGATGTTGGGCAGGAGTTCAAGAGTGGGTGGGATTTCGAAATGGACACTGACAGTAGCTGATTAAGATCAATTGCCTTTTCAGAAAGTGGGAGCAACGGAGGAGCACAAAGTGGGAGGCCATGGTTTTACACCAGGCCCCAGGCTGTTGAGAAGACGATGTTGGCAGTTTTGAGCAAACTGACACTCAACTCCTCCCAGCTCATACTTGTGCTGCTCCAGCTCCAGTCTTGTCATTTCGTATTAAAATCTGTTAGTTGAAAATTTTTAAACATTTGGCACGCAAAATGCACTCAAACACACACAGTTTATGGATCTTTACAATTAAATTTTGGTTGAGTTGCAGTATATATTCACACTCACTGCATCATTTTCAGGGGATACATTATCAACATGTCAACAAAAACCTTAAACCATTTACAGACTGTCGATGAGGAAAAGCATTCGCTGTCTCCTAAGGATAAAACACATTGTGCGAGTCTGTGTGCGAGCAGGCTGGGAGCCACACAGAGAGTTTGTGGCTGAGAGAGAAGGAGCTGTGTCTGATACTGCTCTCTGCAATGGTGGGACAAATTGGAGCCAGACAGGCCAAGGAACGAGACCCAAAACAACATCTCCCACAGACGGACCACAGCATGGGCCTTGGGGGAGAGCCGAGAGGAGGGGAATGATGCACATATGGATTAGAGAGTAGTATAGAAAAGGAGACACATGTTACTGATATTTTCCCTAATGATTGCTCTGAATCAAAAGCACCAGATTTCTAGGCTTTTGAAGTCTCGTTTGGTGGTTGAGAATGGAACCGAGTTATCATATTAAATCAATCAGCCTTATTATAGGGTTAGGCTTAGGTTGCAGTGTTGTGTTATGTTCTCTTGTACTGTGAATTGTTATGTGTCGTTTCTTCCGTGTGAATCGTGCTTTTTGTCACAAAGGGAAAATGAAGACAACAGGGAATAAGTATTCCCATCTAACAAATCTGCCTCAATGCGGTTTCTTGCAGGTCTCCAGCAAGCATTTGACAAAGACTGGGAGGCTGGTCGCATCACTTTCAACAATTACAAAAATGGGTCTGATGACGGTGTTCTGGCGTACAAGCTCCTAGTGCAGACGGGACGCAGAGAGAAGCCCATCAACTTCAACCAGGTATGATCCACAAATATGTACCTAATGTGTTGGTCCACATAAAATGCATCTGCACTGCTGTATTTGAATGCAGACTCTCCCACGAAGAATGCAATCTACTGGCTGAGGAAGATACAAACACCAGTGTCAAAGTTGTTTTGTCATTTTCTGCGCGCTTGTATGTCTGTGTAATTTGTTATCTGTGACTGATGATGAGGAGCCACACCCGGCCTATAAACTCTGTCTTTTTTTTTTTTTTTGCCTCTTTCTCTCTGTCTGTCTTCATCTTCTCTCTGTGATGACTTTACCGAGCCCAGGAATTTAAAGCTCTCACTGGGGCTGCAGCCTGCCTCTGAAAAACCTATTAACTTCATTTAAACCATTTGTCCTAGTTGGTAGATAGGCATGTGTGATATGCATGCATGCAGAGCCTTGGTGGTCAATACTCTCTGTCTCCTCGTAGCATCAAGCCTGTCAGTTTAACACTGCGAATTATTCCAGCAAGAGTTCAATCTATAAATAATAAGGCTGAATCTGTCGCCCTGGGGGAAATGACAACTGTCAAGACAAACTGCAGACACTGAGAACTACATTTATAACTAAATTTGGCATTCATAATTGACTCATGATTTGAAAAATACTAAAATTAGGTAGTTGTGTTCCATGTAGAGCTGATAAAAACCAAAGAAATTGCATTTTTAATCCAAGGAGTTCCAGTTCAGCTATTAACAAGAGTTATATCTCAGTGTAGAACTGCAATTTAAACAGATTTGAGATATCATAGTAAGATAGAGTTGCATTTTTGTAGGAAGTCATCTAAGCTGGCGTGTCCTTATTTGAGTTTAGTGCCCCCTCCAAAAAAGAACATAGGCTGCATGAATGCATGGCTGCATTTTTAGAAACATCAAAAACAAAAGATAAGGAACTGGAGAAATATTAAAACAAAATTCTTGGCTAGGATTTCTTTAAGAACACAAAACAAGTCATGTCCTTTTCAACAATGAGATCAGTTTCCTCAAAGATGATTCATTTTGACACATAGTGCCGCTGTGTGTTGTGTTATTTGTAATAAACATGTGTATGTGCTGACTTTTAAATCATGGGTGTTGGATATAAAGGCGCTATCCCTCATGCACTCTCAGCTGGATGTTTTTGCTACTTATTAAAGCTGTTTCCCTTTGTCAGTGAGCTCCATTGCAGCAGTGGACTGCTCTACCTATTCCTTCAGCCAGTCAGCAGGAAGCAGAGGCAGTCCTGGTGTGCGGCCCTGTGATATCACTTCCTGTGTCTGTGAGGGAAGTGTATTTGCCGTGAGGCGTGGGGGCCGCCAGCAGAGCTGCCTGGGCTTCCCGTGACAGCTTGAAGACATACAGTTGTTGCGTATCCCGCTGTTAAATTCAATCCAGATCCTCTGGAATCTGGCTCTCTCCCTTGCCCCCACTCTCCTTCTCCCCTCCACTAACTCCTGCATACACTACCCTACCCCTCTGTCTTTCTCCCTCCCTCTCCTGGGCTCCACTGCTGTGTCCTCTTTCAATGAAACACGTGGTTTCTTTGAGGCAGCTCTGTGTGCATGTTTTGAGTGTGTGTTGCTGCTTTTGTCTGTTGTGCGTGCACTTCCAGCGGTAGCTGTTTGCTGTGCCTCGAAATGAAGACCAGATCTTTTCCAACCCTGGCAAATTGCAGAGCTAGATGTTTTATTTTGATATGCCACTCCATGGATCTTTGCGGAGGTGTTCTGTCTTTGATCTGTTGCTGCTAACATTTCTTTTTGTGCTGGGCGACCATTTGTTCCTTATGGCCTTGCCAGTGAGTCATATGGAAGCTGCTGTGTGTGGTTTGAAAATAAAGAAATAGAAAGATGAAGCTTCAGAGAGTAAAGACAGGAGTAGTCAGGATGAAGAGGAAGAGGAGGAGGAACAAGTTTGAAGGGAAGGCCATGCTAATGCTATCAAGAGTTTTTTTTTTTTTGTTTTTTTTTGTTTTTTCCTTGTGAGGGCCTGTGGGTCTGTGGCGCCGGGCATTCCGGGTACCCGTAGGGGTCAGGAGAAGCAAGTGTGAGCAACATTTGTACAGATGTTGTGTTATTTTTATTGCTCTACTCCATTTGCTGGGTGGCATTTCCTTCAGTGTTAACAACCAGGTTAACTGCACACAGACGGGCTCGGGGACCCCAGCCAATTTTTTTATTGTTACGCTAACTCAAGCAATTTTTCCCTCCCCACCCCCACAAAGAAAAAAAAAAACCTTCGTCTTTTCTCCATCTACCTACCCCCATAAGTGCAACTTCATACCCCAAACCTCTCCCTGCCTCTGAAGGAGGGATTTATGGTTTGGAGATGGAATAGTGGCAGAGCGATGTGCATTAATGGTTTTACCTCTGAGGTAGACATGCTAGACTACACTTTTACTTCCACATGGGAGGGCAAAACTAACAGCAGTGAGACGTGATAGTATACCTACCTACAGCTCTGACCACAACTATTTCAGCCAAGAACAAGCACATGGAAGACTTTGGGTTTTCTGTGTTAAAACAGTATTTTGTTTCCATTTGCACTACATATACTTTCCCCTCTTTTATTTTAGCATTTGAAGTGAAACTGAAGAATTTACGCAAAGATATGCTTCAACAATTAGATTTCCTACTGCTGTTTGAATCATATTATGATCATGTAACTGCTGGTGCCCGTTAGCCTTAAAAAATATCACATTTCCCTTTATCGTTTTTTTTCTTCTAGAAGATCAGACATGCAGTCTCCTTAGAGAAATTATCTTATCTAAAATTTAATTTCCCACTATTATATTTTGCTATATTTTTCATTTGTTTTAAAATCAAGAGGCCTTGGTTGAACACCTCTTGCTTCGCAGCAGTTCCTCAAAAAGTAACATGTGCTTCAAAGCCTTCCTTTAGAAATGTATTCAGAGTGGTCAGGACATTGGGCCTGAGGTTGGCCAGCCAGTATCTGCTGTATGCAAAGGGAGAAGCTGATTCAACGTTTTCCATGTTTTAATGTGGCATGATAATTCTGGGAAGCTGTGATGAGAAGTACGGGAATTTTGAGAAAGGCGACCAGTGTTTGACTTGTTGATTTTTCTTTGGTTGGAAAGAGAGAGGGACTAATATTTGACTCTTATTTTGAAAGCTGCTTCGTTCTCTTGCACTCATGCATGTGTATAAATAAGCATTTCTGTGGTCAGCTCACCTGTAGAATGTTTTGGTTCAACATGTCTTCTTTCCACAATACCTTTCTGGATCCAATGTATACTTTATAGCCGCAATATGATTTCTTATTCAAGCTCCACCTGATTTTTTTTTTTTTTTCTTTTTAAACCTCAATTGCCCTTTTTCCTCTTGCTAATTATTCCATTTCCAAATTTCAAAACCTGGCTCTACTCGGTATAAATTTAGAAGACGTGTTTTTTTTTCCCTCCAAAAGTATTTATCTGTAAGTTTGAGGAGGATTAAAATGAACTTAATTATGTATATCAGCAACTATGGCACCGTTGTCAGTTTATTTATTTATTTTTTTGTGCTTTGCAGCTCACTCGTCAGAGACTTGTGGATGCAGATGGGATTATCAACCCTGGAGCATTTTACATCTACCTAACAGCTTGGGTCAGCAATGACCCTGTGGCATATGCTGCCTCACAGGCCAACATTCGCCCACACCCTCCTGATTGGCCGCATGACCGGACCGACTCCATGCCCGAGACACGCCTCAGCAGTAAGTCATGCAAACTTTAAAGTCAGTAAAATTTAAAAAACAAACCATTAGTGTAATGAAATCGAGTTAAACTTCTGCAGAAAGAAAAAAAATAATAACAATTATGCAGCTCACTCTAACAAATTTTTGTCATTTACTAACTTAAGCCCAACTTTTGTGGGGCTTAGTGATCTCCACTGTGACTTTCCTTAGGTTCCATAAAGCGGCTGCTACATACGAGCAGTGTTTACCTCTTGCGGTTTGAGTTATTGCTCCTTGTCTGCCTCTTAGCTTTAAGTGAGGTGGTAGACTTTACTGTACCGCTGTGGTGTGTGCAAATGTGTGTGTGCGAGCTCAGGTTGCAGGGCCACAGGACCAAGACACGGCTCACTGTGGTTCTTCTAATGGTGCCTGTGGTGAATGCTATAATCCTGTCTACTGTGGGGCCCTAGCATTATACTCGCACACATACACACACAGACTCACACACATTATTAAAACTCAGTGACCCCAAACACTACACACACCCTGTTCTCATTTCCCTACCACACACACAGACTGTAACTCACATAAAAAGTACAGTCATGTTGTTGTTTGATTCTAGCCAGTGATTTGGTACAAGCCAGGAAGTCCTCCATGGGGAAGCAAAATGATTGGATAACGAGGAGAGACTGGGTTTGGGTGGGAAGTACAATTGGATAACAAGCAGGAAGTCCTTTATGGTGGGAGGGTTATGATTGGATAAGCAGCGTGAATTTTTTGGCTGCGCAGGAGCCCCCCAGAGTAGATCTATTTTGGCCGAAAGCCAACTGGTGTACTAATGGAAATTTATAGTTGAGATTAAAAAGGACCAAACCATGTTAGCACGTGCTCCTGTCTGACCCTACAGCCAAAATGGAATACAGTAATGCACACCAACACCAGCCAAAAGAATACATTTTTAAAGGGGCCAGATAAATGGATCCTCTAGATGCACTGAAAAGTACACAGAAATGTGTTACAAATTACCTGCAAGCAAAATCTGAATGAGTGCACTGTTTTTGTACCATGAATATGGCTTCATTGCAGCGTGACAGGCAGGTATGCATGTTTATGCATCCATATTATACTTTATGTGGTAGTGCTAAGTTGAGGGTGTGGTAATGGTGGTGATTTTGACATTGTAATTACCGTGAATCAACGTTAGCTCTGACACTCTGCTGTGTCTGGAACTGATAGGCCCTCATTAGTCAGGCTGGGCCACTGACTGGCTGGGTTTGAGTCAATGGAGCTCTGTTTCACACTACTCCGCCCGCCCCCACCACACACACACACACACACCTACACACACACACACACACACACACACACACACACACACACACACACACACACACAC
>JAQQZY010000029.1:35389943-35408714 GCA_030068375.1 Ostorhinchus rueppellii | reverse complement strand
ACACACACACACACACACACACACACACACCTACACACACACACACACACACACACACACACACACACACACACACAGAAACACACACACAGATGTAGCTGCTCTTGGAGCACAGTCGGATTAGGGAGGGAAAGCCTTGATACTGGTTTGGCTGAATTGTACGAAATTATTTCTGCAGATACACTAAGTGATCACAACCTAATTCTAGTTAATCGAAATAGACAAATATCTTCTGCAGATGTCATCTCTGCCACTGTTGATTAGTTCCTTAATATTCCTCAGTATTTTTTTCTAAAATAAAATTGTAGACATGCATGGCTGTGTGGCTGTTGCTTCCCCCAACAAGACTATGCAACAAAGCTATTATCAGTTACTATACATGTGGATGTACACATGATGTAGCATTTATGTCTTAATCAGAATAAAATGTTATTTCTTAACTGCTGGAAAAATTGTCTTTTTTTTTTTCCTCCAGTCCCGGCTGCTGAGCCCATCGAATACGCACAGTTCCCCTTCTACCTCAACGGGCTCCGGGAGACGCCACAGTTTGTGGAGGCCATCGAGAGCGTGCGGGCTATTTGCAGCAACTACAGCCGTCAAGGCCTGCCCTCCTACCCCAACGGCTACCCTTTCTTGTTCTGGGAACAGTATGTTAGTCTGCGCCACTGGCTTCTGCTGTCCATTAGCGTCGTGCTGGCTTGCACCTTTCTGGTCTGCGCCCTCTTCTTACTCAACCCATGGACGGCTGGTATCATTGTGAGTGTTGGAAAAAACAAACAGGACACAGACATGTACTTTAACCACACATCGCTGATAATAGCCAATAGCATCACCTAGACAGAGAACAACAGATGCTTTACTTTGTAAATGTCTCCTACAAAATCCCTTTTTCCTGCTAGCCTCCCTTTATTTCCTGCTTTTTATGTGTGGTCCAGAATGCCTCTGAGAGAGTAAAGGCTTGGAAAGGAGACAGGGCTGCTGTGTGTTATTGTAGCCCCAGTCACCAGTGTTTATCTTGTGCTGTTTTCTTAGGGCCAGTCTGTTTAGTCTAGTCCAACACTCCCAGACACCAACGCTGAAATAAATGAGGAGAGGACACAAAGTTGCTCAGGCAACTTGCTCCCACTCTAAACCTATAAAAAGTTATATTTTATGTCCATCCTCCTCCCCCCTTCATCTCACAAGAAGAGTTTCCAAGGATACACACAAACAAGCATCCACATACGCAGACAAGCACACAGACACACACATGCATATACTCTCGCACATACAGTATGAATGTGTAAACGCACAGGTACATAATTCACACAGAAACGCATACACACAGCACTCTGGTTTTTCTCTCTGGTGGGTTGTATTTTACGACAGGCAGTGGCAGGCCACCCGAGCCTTGAAACAGGGAAGGAGTGGACCTCGTGTTCATCCTCCAGGCTTTACTAGCAAGATCAAAAGACAAGTTATGGAGAGGCGTCAAGTTTAACTATTTGCTCTGTCCCTACCACATCACCGTCAGCCCAAAAACATCAGCTTCACAGCCTTAAGCTCTTTCAGAACCTCTTAGCTGTTTGCACTGAAATCTATCTTGTCCTCTTTGGACAGATAGACACATATCCCTCCATCATTGAGTGCGCGCTTGTATTTATGTGCACCCATACACATACACATACACGTACTCCTACCCCTGGCCACCTCCACCCTCTTCAAAAGACCTGGGCCCCATGTAACTTGACACCTGTCAGCTGATAATGGCATTTACTCCAGCTCCTGTCCTGCTCTGCTCTGAAGTTTCTCAGGACACACACATATTTTAACCACATGTAAGATTCCCCTTTACACCTTTACAGTATGACATGCAATACAGTTTAATTCCCCTCTTTGATTTCATGCACAGAAATGTCAGAAATGTTGGGAAATGGAACCACATGCACTATGGTACATTAAACTAGTTTTCTATGTTTAATTGATTGTCTTGTCCCTCTAGGTGTTGGTGCTGTCTCTTATGACTGTGGAACTCTTTGGCTTCATGGGGCTGATGAGTATCAAGCTGAGTGCTGTCCCTGTGGTCATTCTCATTGCTTCTGTGGGCATTGGAGTGGAGTTTACGGTCCATGTGGCCCTGGTATGCACACACATGCTCATACAAAAATGACGCATAGAATTATCATTTGCGGTGTTTGGCTAAAACCCCACATAGAACTGGGTGATATGGCTTTTTTTTCAATGCTAGGGATTATTTGATCAATTTTCTGGCTACATGAACTGAAGACAAAACATGATTCAGAAAGACTTTATTAAGACTGTGTCAGCTATGACTAGAAAAAACATCTTGAAGCAAGAAAAATGTCCCCAGATAATCATGATTTTGTAATTTGGGCAGTTTTTCACAATTTTCAGAAGGCAAAATCTCAGTTAATCATATTAAGCATATTGCCCAGCCTTGTTGCCACATGTAGTTTATTTTCTTTAACAATACGACATAAGTGTGGAATCACATTTATTTGACAAAAATTGTAAACTCTTGTTTGTTCAGAACTACAGTTATTATAATGCTAACTAATGTCAAACTGTAAATATTGCCGTTCTAGAAATGGTGAATAACACATTTTGTGTATCTGTGTGTTGTAGGCGTTTCTTACAGCCATAGGAGATCGTCACAAGCGGGCAGTTCTAGCGTTGGAGCACATGTTTGCTCCAGTACTCGATGGAGCCTTTTCCACCTTATTAGGTGTCCTCATGCTTGCAGGGTCTGAGTTCGACTTTATTGTCAGGTGAGTCCAAACTAACCTCATGAGAAACCTTTATTTATAATGTACACATACAAAGGTTACTGTTTGGTGTCTGTTTGGTGTCGGTAGGCCACTGAACTCATGCTTCAACCTGTATGTCACACAGGAATCTACCTTAGACACAATCATGCATGAAGGCTGCTGTCTTCCTCGGCTCCTGCCTTCATCTCCTTCTCGTCTTCCACCCGTATCTGCCATCCTACTCCTTTCCTTTAAAGCTCATCCTTTCTCCAGCTACCATTGACACACTGTACCTGTTTTTTTCTTTTTTTTTTGTTTTTTTGTTGTCTATTTTGGGTGGGTGTTTTACTAGAAAAATCATAAAAAAAAGTATCGTCTGTTCTCCGTTCCTTTTTTTGTCTTTTCTTTCATCCTCCTATTCTCTCCCTCGGTTTCTCTCATGTCTGACATTTTAGGAGGAAACTGGGGGAAGGACTAAGAGTTGAAGGTCAGGAGAAAAGGGAGGAAGAGGGCTGGGGGGGGAGATGGAGAAGCATAGTAAAAGAAAGCAAGGGGGAGACAGAAAGAGAGAGCATGAAAGTCCCCTGGCTTTTGTAATCTCCTTCAGCTACTTTAACTGTTCTTGCTAGACATTTATAAGCATGGGAAGGAGTAACAGGGTGGGGGTAAGCGGGCAGTTGTGGAAAGACAGGAGAAGTGGAAATTAAAACCGACAATCTGTGGGGGCTCTGCGTCGGTGGCTCCTTTTGTGTGTGTGCGCCCTTGTGAGCATCAGTCAGAAACGTAAGGCTGCCATACACTGGAGGAAAATTAATGACTGTACATTCTCGAGCTTGCAGTATTATGAGAAGTTTCCAGTGAGCTCAGTGAATTTAAAGTATCATATGATGTTACATGCTACATGTGAGCACATTCTGGGACGTAGCTAAATGAGGTAGCTGTGTAACGTGGTTGACTGGATCCTTAAAAAAAAAAAGGGAGCACTGAAGTCCATGTGATCTGCAAACACACCAACTCTTTCATGTGCTTATGCGCATGCACACACACAAAATACACCCACACATATGTACTCCTACTCATACACACATACCAACCTGCACTCTGACCTTGTAATCATGGGGGTCAATGATGGCGTGCCTACTAGTGAGTGCACACTCAGATACACACTCAAAGACGCATACAAACAGAGACACATACACACACAAACTCAGGGAGGCCTACAGACCTTCTCTCCTCACCTCCAGTGGTGTGCTCTGGTTTCTGGCTCAGATCAGGGCCTCCATTTAAAGGTTCTGCTGTTGTCTGAGCAAACAAAGCAGCGCCCCAAGACGGTGCAATAACAACAGGCCCAGCTCGTATTTTTCTGCTTGCGCTGAAAGAAATGTTTCCCTGACTTTCCCCGTCAGCCCTGTGAATGTTTTCACTCTAAACAGCCTGGCAGGGCACTCAGCCTGGTATGTGGGCTGCACGCATTGGATGTGCACATATGTGAGAATATATACTGCTCGTGTATATTCATAAAAAGATAACATGGTGTTTACTCCTCCAGGTGTTTTGGCCACGCTAACCATAGCGATGACACCATTACACTGTGGTAATCTAATGATGAGGTAGATTAAGCCTGGGTGGGTGGGCTTCCAGTGTATTATATGTATAATGTATTTTATAGGTTTTTTTTATAGAATAAAGTAAATTTGACATTAAATCTGTCAGTTCCCTTGTCATTAAAAACAGACTTTAAGGTCAAGTACCTGTATTCTTAAAAAAATTAAACCCGTCATTTTAAGCCTTTACTAATCTATTGGTATGTAAAGCATCATTTGGGTTATTTATGTATGAGGATTACATCTGTAGATGATATATTACCTTTAATAGGTAGTGGTTGACATACTCCAGGTTTGGAGCAGCATACAAGCACTGGCATGCAAGATGAACAATGTGATGTCATTACTATCACATACTGAACAACAATTTGCTCATTATAAATCAATTTAAGCAGTGTATGAAGTGTATTTTATGGTAAGTCACCAATGATCAAATCCAAATGTGTAACAGTGACAATTGCTGTGGATTAGCACCACTTCCTCTTTAATCTGGGTTGTCAGGAAAACACTTGTTAGTATCCCTTCAGGATTTAAGTCAAGAAAACTTAGCTTGTGAGTGTTAAAGTATCTGAATTGGAAACAACTGCTGCAGAAATAGCAGGTGGTTTATGTGTGCAGAACCGATTCAAGATCTATTTTTTTTGTTCATGTTCATAGGGGGAAAAAAGCAAACTATTTTTGACGGTCAATTAACCTCCATTATGTCTGTGCAGTATCATTCATACTTACTTTATCTGGACTGTATGACCATTCAATAAAATTCATTATATTAGGTCCTAAATGACATAAAGAAAGTGTGATCATTCTTTTCCTTTGTCAGAGTATTTGTAGGTGTTATTTGGATCAGCTTAGATTTTTAGTCCAATCAGAAGGACTATTGGTATCAGTTGTTGTTCGTAAACAATTTTTCAATAATCCTCGTCTCTGAAGCTGTCAGTCAGAATGACCTGATATTTGTTGTGGAACATCTTTTGCAGTAAGGTCTACCAAGTTTGTTCAAAGAATTGTTAAATGTAGATTTTGGAGGGGTTTTTTTTATGAATTTTTGAAATTTTAAAAATCCCCATTGGTTTATAGTAGGACACATGTTAAAGGGCTATAACTTTAAAACAGTTGACGATATTAATATAATTACATCGGCAACAGATAGTAAGTCATATATGGGCTTTCATTTTGCGCCATGACTTTTGACCTTGAGTGAAAGGTCAAACCCAGACTGTAGATTTTGGCTATCCAGCTAAAAACGTGTACAAGCAAGAGGCAAAGAAACACAAAAAAAGTCAGTTCTCTGAGAAGTTTTTCTAAATTCAACATGAACAGCATGTGCAATATGATGAAATATACTAGTGTCAGGACTTGATTGATGACACAACCTTTGACCTAAGGTGTTCATAAATGGTCAAATGAATGTTAATTAATGTCTTTAAATATGCTGTTGGACTACAGGAGCCTTGGCCCTATTTATTAAAGAAAAGAAACAAATGAATCATGTGATGTTAAGACAGATATTTTGTATGATCCATTTGTGTTGATTGATTTTATTGTTTGTTTGTTTTTTTCTTGATAATGGGCCTGTGCATCTGACATCAGACAGTCTTGTCATGGCATTCTGCAAAAAAAACCACATTCAGACATATATAGGAATGTGTAGTTCTGCCACTGCTGATGCTCCAATGGGCATCAATGCATCTGCACATCAGTTTGCCCATGCTCCTGCCAGCACATGCATCTCCAGCCACCCCCACCAACACAATCCTAGTAAGCATCAGACAAGGGGGTTCATGGTTCATCAGTGTGTCCCTGATCACCTGAGAGCTTCCACTGGAGGACCAAGCGAGGAGGAAAAGCCTTCCCTAATGAAGGGAGCTGGATTGGCGAGAGGGACAGCGAAAGGGATTTAGAGTGGAGATTGGGGGGTCTTACCTGATACATTGGAGATTTAATTAGATGGAGGGGATTGTGGAGTGGCCGGGAATTTCACAGGGGCTTAGTTGGAAAGAAGGGAGAGAAAAGAGAGGCAGAGAAGAGAGAGAAAGAAATAAAAGAGAAGCAAAAGAGGCCAGGGAGGGGTGGCGCTCTGAGGGTCCCCTTCTCCTCTTCCTAGACTAAATTGTTTAAATTCTATACCCTTCACTTCATTTGTTTGCCTCTCCCTCTCTCTTTTTTAGCCCCTTAGAGGAGAGAGAGGCCCCTGTCCTCTTGTGCCCCCCCCAAACATATCCCTCACCCACCTCTCTTCTCCTCCCCCCTTTTTACCCTCCCTACCCCTTACCCCCTCCCTACACATTCCTCACTGCTTTGTTTTCTCCATGTTTGCTTATACACCATACACCCAAGAGAGAGTACCCTCGCCCCCCAATACCCCCCACCCACCCTTCTCTTTTTTTTTTTCTTTCCTCCCGTGCCTTTGAATTAACCAGCGCTGGCTAATTATGCTTCCCCTTTCTTTTCTCTCTGTGGCTTCTTTAAGACTAACCCTCTTTGGCAGGACTTAGAAGTACACAAGGTACATTTCTGTTTGGCTCCTAAAAACCTCAGTGCATGTCTGTCTGTCTGTGGGGGGTTTAGAGCATATATGTGTTTGTGTGTGAGTTTGAGGAGTGGCTGGGTGTCTTTGTGGAAGTGTTATTTCGGGCATGGGTAGTGGTTGATCTTGCACATGTCTCCCCATGTCTAAACCTCTGTGGTTTGTGCAGGTATTTCTTTGTTTCTTGGCCTGCTCTGTTTCTCTTCTTGTCTGTGTTTATCTGAGCAATTGTGTTCTGGTGAAATGTCCCAGTCTTGCAGTTTCACTATTGGATTTTTTTTTTTAATGTGGAGTCCCAGCAGAAACTGCATGAAATGTTGTTTTAAACCTTGCAACTTTAATTTTTGTGAAATTCTTCTCAACAGTCATGTAACCACACTGTTTTATTTTTTTCTGTATGTTGTATGGCAGGTATTTCTTTGCCGTGCTGGCCATTCTTACAGTCCTTGGAGTACTAAATGGATTGGTCCTTCTTCCAGTATTACTGTCATACTTTGGGCCATATCCAGAGGTAAGGTTTAACACATACAGTACAATATCAACACAACCTAATGAAAACAAGAGTAGACTCTCTAGACCAGTTTACATTTGGAGAAACAAATGAAGATCACAGGAAATTGCAAAATCCTATAGATTTACTTCAGATACATTAATTGTTTAAGTCTGGCCCACAGAGCTACATTTTATTTTGATGATGTTAAATGTAGTCGTCACCAATTTTACTGGAGTCCCATTCGATTTATGTACTCAGCACCCAGGAAACCCCAAGGACAGTGTGTAGCATATATTACTTAAATATGTTGCTGTTGTTAAAAGCAAATGACTAAATACAAATAATTGGTCCAAAAATAAACCTTTTGCAAAAATGTAGATTTACAATAGTTTTTACTTCCTTGCTATCAAATTTAAGGTCAGTGGGGTTTTAAATATCTGTACATAGAAGTTATTTGGTCTTGCATAAATATTTGCTAACACAAGTCTTGCTTAAAAAAAAAAAAAGCTTTTACATTTCATTAAGAAGGATTCTGTGAATTTCCTCAGATATACACACATTTGAAGTATACCATTGCAGTTTTGCAAGGATTATAGTAAGACAATCAACAAAGTGGGAGGGTTACAGGAGTTAGAAGGGAATGGCCAAGTGGGAAACTTTGATGCAAAGTGTCATGATGCAAACACTTGATCATTTAAGACAGTCAGTCGGTTAACTATACTCTTTGGACTTCTCAGGTGACTCCAGTTGATGGTCGCAGCCGTTTACCCACCCCGTCCCCAGAGGCCCCTCCTCACGTGGTCCACTTCTCAGTCCGTCCTCACCACACCACTGCCGCAAACACGACCACCTCTGGTGCAGCTTCAGACTCGTCAGACTCTGAGTACAGCTCTAACACAACAGTGTCTGGTGTCAGCCAAGAGCTGCACTACAACTCAAACAGGGGACAAGCAGAGGAGCAACAACAGTATCACCTCCAAGCCAGAAGGGGCAGAGCTGTAAGGACAGAGGAGGAAAGGAGAGCAGGATCAGGGCACAGGACTTCAGCCAGACAGCCTGACCCTCCAGCTTATACTGTATCCTCGGTAAGAAAGCACTCCCCACTGAGCTGCATGCGTGATTCTCTAACAGGAGTTTTTCTTTTACTTATATCACATAAATACATTTCTTGTTGTTCTGTTCCACAGTCTGTCCCCTCTCAGGGTTGTGACTCAGGGCCCCACACTGGGGCTACTCAGCGTAACAGCAACAGGGACCGCAAAAGCCAGTTGCACTGGCAGGCCCCACCCCCAGCCCATCCGCGCATGGACGCTTTTGAAACTGCTACTGAGGCTGGGGGCCATTATGGCTCACATAGCCATAGAGAACATTCAGCAGGCCCCAGAGCCCGCGCTTCCCACAATCCTCAGTCTAATCATAACCTCCTGCACCACCCCAACCCTACACCGTATTGCCAACCAATCACTACGGTAACTGCGTCGGCCTCCGTCACCGTCGCTGTCCACCCACCTCCCTTGCCCGCTCAGAGCCCCTCAGCATCCTCTTACCCAGGATACACTGCAACAGACAGTTACTGTCCAACAGGGCCAGAGGAGCCAGAACCTGCCTTCCAAGACCCACATGTGCCACAGGAAACCCACATGGGGGCCAGAGGGGCCAATGTGGAGTCCATGGAGCTCCAGGATTTGGAGTTTGAGGCAGTTGAGATCAACAGTGGCAGGCGGGCTAGCTGAGGTGAGCTTTTGGATAGTTCACCAGATTCACATCAAGAGGTTTTTTTTTTCAGTTAGAAAATCTCCATTATTTTATACTGAAAATGCACTGTCCTCATTTATTTTCAGTTATGGTGAAAGAACTTACAACGGCCAAAGATGGACTCCTCTGTATTACCAAGCAGCTGACCAGGCCCAGCCCAGCCCAGCCCAGCCCGACTTGCAGCCTGACTCTTAAGTGGCAAGAAAATGCCAGTGTTGTCGTCATGGTGCTCATTCTTACTGTAACCCTGTTGTCTTAGATATTTCTATCTATATTTAAAAGATGTACACATATGTAAATATGAACAAAAAGTAGCTATAATTTTAGGAGCTGTACAACTCCTCATGTTAACAGACTGGGGCTGCCATTTTATATGGTGTGAGTGTGAGTGTGCTTGTGTGTTTTTGTGTGTGTGTGTGAGGGAGAAAGTGAGATTGATATCTGATTACTGTTCACTCATCTGTGGATCTGTGCCATTTGAAAGCTTCATCCTAGACAAAAATACCTGTCAGCATTTACTGTTGCTGCTTAAAATATTTTTAAATAATATACATTTATAACTCTATGCAAATGTTTTTTTAAACAAAAGAAGTCATCTGTCACCACATGTGTATATATACATACAAGTGTGTGTGTGCGTGTGTGTATGTGTGTGCGAATGTGTGCGTGTGTATATATGTGTGTGTATATATATATATACATATATATGTATGTGTGTGTAAGTGTGTAAAAGTCGTTGTGTTTAGAGCTGTATGATGTGAAACAGCTCCAGTAATTTTCTGGCTTATACATCAAATGCATCCTCAGAACAGGCTAACATCGACACTCATTTAAATATGAGGGAACTGTTAGAATTATCAAACAGGGCTATGGTATATACGTATATGTTTGTGTGTTTACGTGTGTGTGAATGTGTTTATTATTGTATAAAGGTACGCATGTTAAACTATTAATTTTTTTATCACAAACCTGTGGTAGTTATGAATCAATTACTGTTAAACTCGACACGCTATGCGTGCTATTTAAGATGAGCAGATATGAAGACTTTTTTGTTTGTTATGATTATTTAGATTTTTAGTTTTTCGCCTCTGCATTGGAACCTGTTTCTGCTCTCAGCTTTGTATCACTGTCTGTTAGGTCTCTCTCTGGTTGTTTTTTTTACTGTATGAGGTTATGTATTGTTTAACCTTAGCAGGCTCAGACAGATTCTACCCAGTGTACTGACACGAGTAGTAAATGCACCTCAATAACTCAATTTACCATTACAGGGATGATAACATTACTGATTCTGGAACAGGGTCAACATGGGGCACTAACTGCACCCAAAATGGCTGTGTGTATGGATAAGCTAAAGCTCAGACTGATACTGTACAACCCAATTCACCATGGCACTTGACTGCATTTAAACTGAATTCACAGGACTATTCCTCCTTAAGTAGCTCTTTATTTCTATAAGCTAGCCCATGCAGCCTGCTAAGGGCTAAGCCTTATATGGCCTACCAATGTGCTCCATGTGTCACAATACGTTTGTGTATGTAAACCTCTGAGTGTGGGAGAGAGTTGACTTTACTCCATCTCTGCTTTTTGTAGTGACAACAGAGACAACTTGGACCCAATTTGGCACCCCCACTGACCTCAGTTTGTGAAATGCAAGTCTTAAACCTCAGGGGTCAAAGTACAAATTGTCCAGGACGCATTATTATCAGTGGCCAGTTAAAATCTGCATGAATGTGTTTATTTCACATGCATACCTGTATCCCCCAGCTGCCAAACATTCAGATCTAGAACTGGGCCCCCTTTCATTCTGTCACTCCACTCATCCACACCTATGTTTTTCCCACCAACGTTCTCACATCCTCTCAAACCCTTGTCACTCCTCCTAGAAATCTTTTGCAGACTTTCCTCCTGTCAAACCATGTTATGTCAGCTGCTTGCATGAAATAGGTTGTTCTGTTTGTTATTTGTTTTGTTTTCTCCCTATGTCACATTGGCAATAATGGAGAGAATCATAGCTGGCAACTATTTTATTCATTTTTAATGTTTTTGTTTGTTTCGTTTTCAAGGTTCAATTGCGATATTTATATTTTTGTAATATAAAATGTGTTGTTTTTTTCTTTCATTATTGTTGTGATGCCAGTGGTTAACAAATGCAGGGATTTTTATGTCTATTGAAAAAAACACTATTACAGTTTAATGTTTTTACATTAATGGAGTTTGATCTGTATAAAGTGCTTACTAATGTTAAATAGGAAAAAGAGTATATAACATTTTACATTACAGGTCTCATCATAGCTCTTAGAGGATTTTAAAAGGAAAAAAAAAATCAGTGGTTCTTCCAGACTGCCACTTTGGTCTCGGTTGGCTTGGATGTATGCTGTTTTCAGTTACAAAGATAAATGTATGCCATATAATTTATTTATATGAAAATTTATTTTTGTAGTGTACATAGTAGTGGTCAAGGTATTTGACAGAAGTATATTTTTAAAGAGTTTATATGTAATGATATACCATAACAGAAAAAAAACCTAAAGGTGCACACTTTCATTGCTAACTGTCTAATGAGACAACATTGACACCTCCCCTTCAGTATTATTTTCAGATCATTGGAGAGAGAAGTCAGAAAGCTGTTTCTATGGATTTGTCAAAGGCTAGCCATGAAAGTAGAAAATTGTACTAGCTCTCTAAATATTAATGTTCAAACACTGATAGAATTCTAACAAATAAAGAATTATAACTTATTTGTCTCTTTGTTCATAACTTTAATAAATGGACTCTTGAAAAGTATTACCTTGGTTTGACTTTGATGTAACAGTCTTCACACTTACCTTCTACATCTTTCACAAAGCCAGTCTTAAGTGAACTGGGGTTCGCATGGTGACAGGCACTACAAACATCACCTCCATGCAAGTCAAAACATTTCTGGTATTCCCTATTAAGAAGAGCTACAGGTAAACATGACCTCCCAGGCTTCCTTCCCTCCACCCACTTCCCCGCATTCCCTCCCTCCCTCCCTCCTCCCTCGGTCCTGTCCTGCAGTGCAACTCTGACATCTGGTCTGGAGCCCTGCAGCCCTCCCTAACAGCCCACCCAGCTCCGCCCCTGCACCCCCTACCTCCACTCCCTGTTCCTTATGATTTTGATTGACAGCTTTATAGACTGCAAGGAAATTGGTTGTAGTTACAATACAGCTGGCCTGTTCGGAGTAATGAAAAAGGGCATGTGGCCTTGAGCTTGCAGCACTGATGGTGAGAGAAGGAGCGTGCTTTGTCAACTGCATGGGTGGCAGATATTTATTCTTATAAGACACCTTGAGCTCCCATTAAAAGCCTTGTCTTGAGAATGTAATTAAACTATTTGCAGCATAACATTGGTTTAAAGTAAATATTTGTTTTATTAATCTGGAGCCCCAACTATTGTTGCTCAAAGTCCAAATAGAGGATCAGTTTTCCTGTGGATAATGTTGATATAAATCCTGAGACTGGGGAACTCGCTGACCTTAGATCAGTGGTTTGAGGCAGGCTGTAGCCATGTCATTATCTTTTAAAGCCAATAAAGGCACACTACTCTGCAACATTTTGTCCAGCCACTGCAAAGAGGCAGGCTGACATCTTACAAATGACAGGGTGTGTTTGGAAAGCTGGGTGGGAGTGTGGTGTGTCACATTTTGAACTTTTCTAACTTGAGTTGACAGTTTTAGTCTTGCGCTAAATGAAAACACTGAGCAAAGGTAAAGACCGTTTCAGGTGGTGTTCATGAAGACTGCATTTGTTAGGGGTTTTTAAATGCAGCAGCCAGAAACCCAATTAAATCACAATGATTGGGTCAAATGAGAAACCTAAGGGCAGTGTTGAACTGGTAACTGGTTGAATTGGTAACATCTAATAACTGTATTACACAATTAAATATCTAATGTCACCAAGAAAAAAATAAGTAATTTAAATGCAAAAGCTCATAAAGATGTTAGTATTTAAAGACTTTACACATATATTTAAAAGTTTATATATCCTACAAAGACCCAGGAAGTTTTTTTTTGTTTTTTTTTACTTTTTTAGATTAAATAATTGCTTTGATTGGAAACAATATGGTACAGCAGATTTATTTATTTATTTACTTATTTATTATGGAATATCCTTTACAGTGGACATCATGGGCAGTGGGAAACTATGAAACTCTTGTCCACTACAAAGGACAAAAATACATTGCTGAGTCTAAAGAGGATATTTAGAATATAATCATAAATGAGGACTTTCAAGACTCCTAAATATAACAATATTTTCATTGTGAAACTACAGAACACTTCTTAACACTACACTTCACAGAGGTTGTTTTTAAAGGTGTTTTAGGACTTTTCAGTTTCCTTGCCCAGGTTTAATGTTATTAGATCTACTAACTTTCGTTCACTTGATGAAAAACATAAAATAGTTCATTTCATTTTAACAGTCAGTACCAAGACACGCCAGTTTCAAAATCTTCCTAACATGGTCTGAAGTAAGAATATGGAAATAGGAAATATTCCATTTAATAGGTATTCAAAATGGTGACATCTTTCATCAATTAACTTTTAATTGTATTTATGATATTTATGATTTATTTCATAGAGACATAGAATTGATGTTTATGCGACTGATTCTTCCTGAGTATTGCATATCTTAAGTGAAGGAAAGCAAAAAAAAAAAAAATTCATTTTAGCAAATTTTTCACCAGACCTGACATGCGTCCCACATTTGGTGAGTTTTTGAGCATGTTTAGGGTGTCAAAATCCAGTTTAAAGAGATGGAAGGAGAATAATAATAAAAAGTAACTTAAATGCATATACATTATCGGTTAAAAGCACTACTATTGATATAAGACTTAAAAAGCAACCTGTTTTCTCAATGGGCTTCTATCCGATACGTTAGTGGAAAACAGTGTGTGAAGAATTGGTAAAAGCTTACATATCTGTGACCACCCCATGGTTGTTTGTAGGTGACATGGTTCATTGAGTTCTAATGTTGTTAAGGTCCCTCTTACCAGCACTCCCCTCATCTGCTGCAGGACCCCAGGTCACCACACCAACCCAACACAACCCCCACCACCTCCCCCTGGCCCTGTCTTCCCCTTTAGCCCCCCTCACCTCTAGCCTCCTCACCACCACATATGCACACATTCAAAGAGATGCACACACACACACATATACACACACATATACACGTTTGCCCTCAGACATCAAACTACACATATTGTGAAGAGTACTTCATTCAAGCTAACAAGCTCCAGGTTGTTAATGAATGAGTGTTTCCTGTACCTGTCCTCTCAGCCAAGGAGTGAGTAAAGGAGGGGGGATAGAGTGGGGAAGAAAGAGGAAGAGAGAGGGGGCAATTACCAAGCTTCTTCTCTCCTGGACTAATGGACTGTTCAGCTGTGGCTCTCTGCCCAGACTGGGCGACAATGGAGCGGATACATACCTTACAGCAAAACCTCTTTTTTTCTTTCTTTCCTCCAATCTTCCGTTATTCATCCATTCCTTTTCGATCTCTGTTGTTTTTGATGTTTACTTACCTTAATCCTACATGTGCAAAGAGTATTATGCAGAGGAAATTATTGATTCCTCTGCTCCAGTCCTTCTTTTCCATCCATCTCCCTCCCTCCCTCTCCCGCTTTTCCATCCCTCACTCGTTCCCTGAAAGGCTTGTCCATCATCACCTGCCGGCAGAGCTAAACCCTCTAAGTGTATACTCTCTTCTACAAGAATGATTGCTCTGTTGACATGGCTGCATGGGACACACACACACACACACACACACATACACACACACATACACACACACACATGCTCCCCTGCCAGATCGAGGCCAGATTTACACATTCTTTATAAAAAAAAAAAAAAATAGACTTCAAGAATAAATCTGCAGGAAGCATCACATAGTGTGTTGATACAACTCCAGATCGAGACGAATAGGGGTTTTACTCCTGAGACCTCACAGACACCTTGAAAACCATTCAACTTTAGACCTGTCTTTGTGCTGATGTGTGTGTCTGTGTGTGTCTGTGTGTGTATGTGACAATACACATATGAACAAGCACTGTTTGTCAGACTGAAATCAGAGCTGTTGGAGCCCTCCAAATGGCAGACCTGAGTGACAACACTATGTTATATACTTTTAGTTCTATTTCCTGTACTTTGTATTTTACTATTTAAATTCCCTGTGAAACTACAAGTCAACACTTTTACGTGTCTGCACAAAGATTAAACAAGCAGAAAGAGAGAGAATTTTAAGGTGTTGTTCAAATTTGGACATAGCTTTACATAGCTTTGCGTCTGGTCTCTATGCTCAGTGAAGCAGGGTGCCTGCTTTCTCTGACTTTATATTTAAGTATGAATGTAGTTTTGCAGATGAAAAACAGACATGTAAATGGAAATAAACTGCATAGCATACTGTGGCATAAAAAAATTCAAAGCTGGCAATATCTTAGAGAAAATATGAAATGATTCCAGTAAAACTAAAATAAAATAATAAGAGCACTTGGCATGTTTCTAGAGAGGCACTAATATTATAACAGAGATTATTTCTATTCTATCCACTCAGTGATTTCAATGTGGGTGGCTTTGGGTGGGTTTTGGTGCTGGTGTTCAGTCCCACCCAGGGACCCGTTTTACTTGGCCGGCTGTTTTATCTCCCCCAGATGCAGTCCGTTCTTCCTCAAAGAGCGATCCAGAAGAATGTGAGGTTCAAGTCCCCGGTCATCAGACTTACATAAGCCTAGTGTTAAAATGCAGCGCTGCAGTCTGTAGTGGTTGAATAACAAGAAAATAGCCCTTATGAGAATGACATGTGAGAAATATGTTCAGTATGTGGAGCTGCGTGACCTGTTGGAAAGAATGGAGGCGCATAATGTCTGGATGCAAATTCAGAGTGTGCATCTGTGCTGGATTTGTCAATCTTCTTCCTCTTTTTCTGTTTTTTGGGTTACCAAAGTTATTTCTGAAATCAAACTTCCACTGAAAAAGAATATTGGGGAGTATTTGAAGAGATATTAAATGTGCATTGACTTGGATTTGTGCATTTCCTGCAAGATCTTCTACCTTTTTTTTTTTTTATATGAAATACTTCTTCATGTTCAAGAAAATGAATTTGTACCATTTGGAATCTTTTTTTTTTTTTAACAGCTATGCATTCTCTTATTAATACATAACACGTGTTTCTAAACAAACCATTGTTGAGCACATTTTTACACACCACTACAACTCTCCAGGGATCCTACGAAAGAAAGGAGAGAAAACTAGAGAGAGAGGGCTTTGTAGAAGTCCAAGACAGTGAGAGAACCACATCCACTTCTTAGGAACAGCTGACATGATTCACTATGCATTCAGCAGGGTTGAAAGGCTTCTGCTGCAGGAGACGTCCTCCTACAGAGCCAAAGATTCTATCTCTCTCACAGTCTGCAATAAAAACTTCCAGAAATTTGCCAAGGTTATTACGACTTGTGACTGTTTTCGCTGCATTCAGACAACATTCTACACTAGATCCTGATGTTCAGTCATTTGTAGTATTTTCCCCCAACTTTCACTGCCTCATATATCTCCTGGTACGGACCAGATTCAGATCTCGCTACTCCAGCTTGGGCTCGAAGGCCTGAAACTAACACCACATGAAAGTGACTTTGCCACAGATGGATGGAAAAAAAAAGTGAAAAAGAAATTGTAACGTTGAAGGTGTAACAGTGAAAAAGTTGCAGAGAAGAGGCAGAAAACAGATTTGGAGAAAGACAGATGGAAAATTGAGGGAGGAAAAGAGTGAGGAGGGGGCTAGAGGATGGTTGATGGTGGCTGGGAGTAGCCGTATGAGAGTAATTATAATGACTGATGTTGTTTACTCCCATTTCCCCTCGCATCATTTATTCTGTGGAGGTGGAAAACCCACCCACTCTTTCTTTGCGTTACAGACGAGTGCTACAGAGCCATGCCAAGCCATGTCATAATCTCTCCTCTTCCGCTAATACTGGAAGCATTTATCCTGCGTTCGGCTTCTCTCCTTCTATTTCTTTCACTGATATCTTTCTTTGTATGTTTCTTTTCACTTTCCATTTGCCTTTGTCTCTGTTCATCTCCCTCTCGGCTCCTTCTCTCCATCCTTTTGTTTTCATTAATGCTGTGTTGACGCGGTTGTGTGTGACTGCCGTGATTGGGCGTAGCACATGTAAGATGTTAGGGTGATGTATGGCTGTTTACACTGAAGATGACAAACTGAGGTTGGACACTGTCATCCTTTCTTCCTTTTGTTTAATGCTGTCCCGGTGCCATGCAAACACACACGTATGCACATTTATAGACACACACCAGATGAATGCACACCATCCACCTCTTTGTTTGAATTGTTTGCCCTTTGCAGAAAACAGACAGCAATGTATGGAAACAGATGTGTCGTCTTAGGATGCAAAGGGGTGCAGAGAAGACAGACAGAAACCAACAACTAAATATTTTCATCTGTGTCTGGGAGTGTTGAGTGAATACTTAACTCTACTAAGCCAAATAAAACTGGAGCATATGATTTCACATGTCTCTAACACTTTTGTAATAGTCCCTGTAGTTACCAGGAGGTGGGTTATAAAGTGAGGGTCATAAATGAAAGAATAGTCGTACAGATTATTAAAAGTACAGTGAAGTCGAGGAGGGTCTTTCCTTGGTGATGATAGTCAACACTTCGGAATTTACTAATGATCCAAACATTCAGGGAGGAGAGGAGGTTAGGAGAAAAGAGGAGAGGAGAGGAGAGGAGAGGAGAGGAGAGGAGAGGAGGAGAGGAGAGGAGAGGAGAGGAGAGGAGAGGAGAGGAGAGGAGAGGAGGAGAGATTTTTTTAATATTTTTTTTTCTTCCTTCCATCTGTGCTTATTGATTCTGGCACCATGACAGATGCCTAATGAGGAACAGGGCTGGAGGAGAGCTTTCAGGACCCCAGAGGGAGGCTCACTCTGAATCAACACACAGACATATGCACAAAAAATATACATACTGATATGAGCACAGACACACACTCAAGCCTGACGTGAACGCACAGAGACGAGCTTGTAAACTATTCACAGACAGAGGAGGATGAAAAAGTACTCGAGGCTGATTTTCACTAACACTGACCTCCGCTGTTGGTGGAGCGCTCTAAAATGTGTCTTTTTTTTCAGATGTTAATGAAGGAAAACCTAGTTAAATGGTAAGATGGCATTGTAAGGGTTTAAAAATACATATGCAGGATGAAAAGATAAATCTAGTCATTTAAAAGATATCATACAGAAAAATCCTAAAATATTTAGCATCTTTTGTCACAGCAGGTAAATAGAAGATGAAAGGGAGGCAATCACATACAGTACACTTGCATTTGGCGATATTTATCACCAGACGTGGCAAAAGTACTCCAATTCTGTACTTAAGTAGAAGTACAGTTACTTGGGTGAAAAAATACTCTAATGAAAGTAGAAGTACCGATTCAACTCCGTTACTTAAGTAAAAGTTAAAAAGTACAACTTCTCAATTGTAACAAAGTACAAAAGTAAAAAGTAAAAGTGCATTTTATGCCATGAATGGTACAATATTAATTTAACCAAAATCATATATAGAATCATATAATCATATCAGAATGTTCATGGGTAAAATTAAACAAAATACAGGTGGGTAG
>JAQQZY010000029.1:35368855-35383322 GCA_030068375.1 Ostorhinchus rueppellii | reverse complement strand
CACACACACACACACACACACACACACACACACACACACACACACACACACACACACACACACACACACACCTGCATTCACACGGTTCCCATACAAATCCACAGGCATGGCTCTGTTACCACAGAAATTATGTATAATGTCTTTATATTGACCCACCAGACCACTTTAAAAACATTCCTTATTATCCAGACGGCACATCATCATTCATGCACACATCAGTACATACCATGGCTTAAACATGTCAATTCAGTGTTATTCAACTGGTGTACCTCATCTGACCACACACAGACACAGACACAAGCATTACATCCTTAAAAGGGAGATAGAACCACATTTTTCACATGTAATCTCTTTCACATGCAGACACCTTTACACACACAGGAATGCACACACATATGCATACAGTACAAAAGCTCACACACCTATCATTACGTATGTTTAAACAATTGCTTCCTGGTGCAGTATGTATGGGTTGGAGCCTCTGGGTGATTTGCAGGCCGGGAACCCCTCAAAGTTTGCTTTGAGTTCCAAAGGGACACAATCTGGGACCCCTGAATTCCTGGTCATGGTATGCACTTTACTTAACCTTCTGAAATGTATGGCTATGACACATGCATAAACTCACACAGATGAAACTGTGCACTGTAAGTTTGCATATACACAGAGTTGGTGTACATAGAAAAAAAGGTTTACACAGACTTTACACACATAACCACAGAATGCACACAATCTAATCATTGGTCAAGCCATTCTCTATCTTTATCCAGCCCCAAGGCTGATTGGACTTCAGTATTATCTCAAAACAAGTTGAGTCACACTGTTCTTTTAACATCCTGACAAACTGAAAACACACATGACCTTATATAATTATGATTTTAGATAGTAGATATTGTGAATAACAGGATGGGTATTTAGACAGACAGACAGATAGATAGATAGATAGATAGATAGATAGATAGATAGATAGATAGATAGATAGATAGATAGATCATACTTTTAATTAAGTATGGTTTTAAAGACACTGCCTTTACTTGTGATGTTACTTCAACACAGATACATAAAGGACACGGACACAAGAACTGTTATCCCACCACTGTTTCTTCCTTAGCTACGTTTTCAGCCATACAACTCAATTTCCCATGAGGCATGAGTATCAATGGGGTGTGGTTGATGCAGCATTCAGCCAATAGCGGCTCCCCCATAACCGGAACTCTGGTAGGAGAGGGAAGTTCAGTTTGTTTAGGTCGTGGATTATAACGCTACTAAAATTGTCTTTTAACATACAGATACAGTTTCTGCTCTATAGACATCTCAGTTTGATAGCCGCACCTCTTATTTTCAGGTAGGTTAACAGTGAATTCATCACCAGCCTTTACAGCTTTGTTAAGCCGAACTTGCTAACGAGCTACTAGCTAGAAACAGCGGTACCTCCAGAGAAACACTGTCAGTCCCAGTGTATTTACAGAGCTTTAAACTCCTTACTACTTGGTCTTACACATTGTAATATGACGTTTTGTCATATCTTTGAAGCGAAGTCCCGGTTTTCTATCATGTGTGCATTAACTGAAGCAGAGTAGTGGAAACACTGGCATCCTGTGGTGTGGAGTAGTTGTTGCACCGAAGGTTTTACTTTGGCAGTGCGTATGGGTCCTGTGAACTGTAACGAATGGCAGCAAAGCAGTCAGTGTTGTTTCATGTTTGAATAGATGGAATACAACTCAAACTGTCTTGGTATGGGAAGAGATATATCTAGCTTGTATTCAAATGTGTCCCCTGAAAATGTCTGTTCAAAACTCCTTTCTAATTCCTGTAAAGATCAGTGTTGGTTAAAATAACGAAGAAATACACCATTAATTAAGTTAGTTGCACAAATATTTCTTTTATGTTTTTGGTGATTGACACAGTCACTTTCTCTATTAACTCAGGTGTTCTTAAATGCAACATACTGAAGCATGCAAAAGTAAATTTGTCGAAAGTGATGTTTAACTGATTTGATTAAACTGAAATAATATAAACAATCTTATAATTGGAACAGCAAACTCACCCTTACCCAAAATACACAACCTAAGTTTAACAAATCTTCAAAGATAATATTTGACCAGTCACATCTCATTCCTGCTCTAGAAAGCATTCGGCTAACGCCTGACCTGCTTTTGAGTGTTTGCATGTTTGTGTATGTTTTTTCTGCCTGTGCAGCATCATACATATTCTTATATAACTGTGTGCATGTTCAATATTACACTACACTATGTATTCTTGTTGTGTGGACATATAAATGCATGACATTGATATTCAGGATTTAGTTATTTTCCATGTCTGCTTCACTGTAAACTGAGCCCTCAACAAGTCAACAAGGGGCGTTTGTTCCTAATTTGGTTGGATTTTTTTTCCTTCTCTAAAATGAGTATTTATATATTCACATCAGTGGGCCATAGGGGCTTTCCAGCAGAGATGATGGCAAGACATTAAACAAATCGTGTGTAACGACGTGATCATAAAACACAGCCCTGTGGTGTCCCACACAAACCTGTCATTATGGCAAAAAAAAAAAAAGAAAAGAACACACACACACACACACCATTCTCAGGTTATATACAAACACAAAACATCTCACACACATCTTTGTGATCTGCCCCCCTATGTTTTTCTCCTCATCATCATAAAAGGTGAAGAATGTACTGTTTATTTCTCAGTAGGCCTTCATGAGTGCATGTGCTGAGAAAGGCATGATCGCCTAAAGCTTAAAGGTTTGATCATTAGATTGTTTTTAATAAGAGCTTAACATAACCATGTTAACACACTTTGGTTGACTTTATTTTCCTTTTTATTATTACTTCCACTTATTATATTATCCACGTCTGCTCTTTATAGAAACTGGGGGATGATGTGGGCCACACATGCACATGATAAAGTAAAGCTTGATTGTTACAGTGGCAAACTGGTGTTACTAACTGATCTAGATGCAGAACAGTATGCACTGTATCTAGTGTATTGATGTAGAAGTCATGTTTTCTAGGCTGAATTTTTGCTTTCTATTTAACATTTCTATTTTATTTTTATTTTTACTGCGCTCTTGTATTTTTCTGTCCAGTCTGTGGTTTTAATAATGTTCTTCCTCCTTTTCTCACTTAGGATCTTCCCTCTTAAAGTAAATTCAGCTGCAACAAATGGAAGAGCCCTTGATCAATGTCCAGGAGATACAGCTCTGGCTGGAGAAAGTGATGGCTTGGGGCCAGACTGACAGCCTAGACAATCAGAGAGACATCTGCCTGCACTTGAGCAGATTGAGGGATTTCCTCCAGAAACTCCTTACACACATCAACAGCATGGTGAGTTGACAGTGACTGTATAGAGAGCCCAGTCACACCTCTTCCAGTCGACCACCATGGTGACATAGTTTAGAAAAAATATTTATAGTAGTCAATAGCATGAGTTAAGTAATTTTTTAATACCATTCAAATCATGCCATTAATTCCACATATGATATTTAAGTCAAGAAGTTTGTTAGAAAACTGATGAAGTTTGGCATTGTCAATGTGTAATTAAATAAATAACATCCAAAAGACTTTTCAGTCACTGTGCTGCCTTTAGCCACTGAAAATGCTGATGCTACTCTCAACATTTTTAATATGACTGGAAGTGACATGTATCACACAAGACCAAAACCTTTGTCAATTGAGCTGTTTTACACAAAACTAAAAGGTATTTTTACTTTCCTATTCTTTTAGGGATGCACTAATGTGTCAGCTGATAGTTGCTGATATTGTATCTGTATACATGATATCATTTTAACTATGTCAGAGACTGATACTGGTCTGTTGTGTTACAGTTATGAATTTAAATGATTATATTTGTTCTCATTCAAAGGTAACGTAATGATTGACTTTCAAGTGGTTATGCTTGCCTATTTATATATAATGAAGAATTCTCGGTTTCCTTGCCACAGAATGGGAGATAAATATAAACAAAAACACAATAAACAAACAAAAAATTTGGCTATCAACCAGATCTTTCTTTCTTAAATATTATGATCAATATTGACCCTGCACTTTGCAATGAGTGCATGCCTACTGTTTTTAATACAAACTTCAACTGTCTTAGAATGTTTTTTTTCTAATCATATCTTAATTCAATGGGTTCAAGAAACGATGTATCTTGCCATTAACAACTGCAGTGGCTTCCAAACTTTTTCACCTGAAGACCTAAATAGATAAATGCTGTGTCTCCTCAAGCAACAAATTAACAAAAAATACATGTCAAATTTCCATACTATCTTTTACTGATCTTTGTTATTCATGTTCTTCTTTACTGAATTTTCAGCATGACTGTTTTATATTTGTTTTTCATCTTGTTATAACTTCAACATTTTTTGTCCCTTTCTGTCTTTTATGGTTTTTTTTATCTGGTTGCATCTTGGTTGGTGTCATTTTCTAGTTTTTTTTTTTTTTTGTTTTGTTTTTTTCAGCTTGTTTACAGCTTGTTAAGTTATTGTCCTCTAATTTGTCTTTTGTATTTTCTTGCATCATTTATGTGGCTTTTGTCTTGTTACATCTCTTACGCCTTTGAATTTATTAGCCACTATTTATAGACTCTTCCAGAGAATAGTCATCTGATATTTTTATGTTGAAAACTAATTCATATGTCATGTCGTTATTATGCATTTTACTCTATCCGTTGGCAACCTAGTAAAAACAGCCCTGTGACCCATTTTGGGCTCTAATCCTAAATTCTTGTAAGGGAGGACTGCCTTGTATGTCTTTTTTCCTTAATAAGATTCTGTGGTGCATACTGAAAGGGGTGGGACTCAGGTCATCTATTTCATCACATATATTCTTTTGTTTATTCCATAGCAATCCAAGGAAAACTCATGGGAAATTTTATGCAGTATTTTCACATGCTTGTACAATATACTGTACTTGACATACCTTACTTAATAAAATAAATGAGAACAGTTAATCAATTAGGCCAACCAGCCAAAAGCACTGTCTGATAAATGAAGCACTAAGTTAAATCAAACACACAAGTATGCTCATGTTCAATCTCTGTCCAAGCCAGGGCATGAAAAGTAAGGCCAGTGCTGGTAGGGTCCTGGTAACAGAGACTCCTCTGTACTGTGCAGAGGCTGTGTACGTCTGGCTGGCAGTGCTGCAGTGTTGAGTTAGTCAGGTAATAGCCGCATTGGGACCTGCAGCGCTAACCTAATGTATCCCCATATCAGGTCCAGCAAATTTGGGAAGGGGGCAGAGGTCCAGCAAATTTGGGAAGGGGGCAGAGGACAGGAG
Organism: Ostorhinchus rueppellii; assembly: GCA_030068375.1. Classification (NCBI taxonomy): domain Eukaryota; kingdom Metazoa; phylum Chordata; class Actinopteri; order Kurtiformes; family Apogonidae; genus Ostorhinchus; species Ostorhinchus rueppellii. The sequence continues at coordinate 35,378,040 of JAQQZY010000029.1, read as the reverse complement.
GGGTGCAGGACTCTGAGATCCCACTGTTGCTGTGTCCATGCCTACTCCTTACAGCACTTGCTCCTTGGAACTCTTTGTTTTGTTGCTTTCTGTTGCTATTTTCTTTTTTCACATAATATGCTCCTTTTCTCACTGAAGAAATCTTTTTCTTGTTAGGCTTACAGGCAATATTTCAATATGCAATTCACTACAGTCCATATGTTTTACAGTAACACTTCGGTGATGGTTAGAATCAGTCTCACTGTCTTTCTCTGAAATACTTTATTTTCCTCTAAGGCACTGCCATATATTTTTATAGATTGAGCTCTGACAGTGACTATTATTTTTATCTATCTTTCTTCCTCTCTGTTGGAATTGTTCTGTGTGTACGTCATGCAGAGGTGTCAGCATGTGTAGTATAATGGAGCTCAAACAAAAAGAGAGAAAAGAATGGTATAGCTTAATTGGATTGAAATCCTTTTTACTGGCAGCGGGCTCATAAAAGACCAGCTGAGGATAGCCTGCTTCTTGGCAGCATCTAACATCCTTTGATGACTTAACAACTTTCTTTTGGCTTATGCCAAAAGGTGGAGTAAATTTTTTAAGTAAATTTTAATTTCTAGGTTTAACACTTGTTTAGAAATTTGCAGTTATGCGTCTCAGAATTACCCATCTCATACAATGTTTGTATGCCTGTTGAAAGCATACACATAATTTTTTACATGGTTTTTACACTACTGACTGAGTGTTCCATGGCTCCCCAAGACGAAATCATTGGAAAGTCCTGCAATACTAATGCAAGCTGGATACAGGGTGTGGGGAATTCTACAGTACACTCAAGTATTTATGTGCTCTCCATAGTAACTTTGCTATTTATTGTCAGCACTGCTTTGATGGAGTCTCAGTGATGTCAAGGACAGAAGTGCTTCCTTACTGTTCTTTTCATTTTCAACAGTCAGGACTGTCTATAAAGTTGTCCCGTTTGCGTCCCTCGTGACTTCTGTCTGAAATATCTGCCCCTAATCTAGACAAGATATGTAGTCTCAGCCAGTGATGTGATTCCGGATGATGTTGACAAGGCTTTAATCTTTTTGGCCCTGGTAGTCAGTGATAATTGCTTTCTGTTGTTCAGTCTTATGGGCATTCTCCATCCACAAAGCATTCAGAAGATCTAATTGTAAATGAACATTCCTTTTAAGTTGCATCACCAGAAAACAAATGCAGATGTATACATACACACACCCTTTACCATGTGCTATTGGACTGACGGGACATTATGGCGTGGTGTGGAAGCATAGAAGGCTATTACGGGCAACCCTCCTTGGCCTGTTACCATTCTGCTTCCCATTATTGGTGATCACATCCACTTTAATGAATCCAGTAAGTCGGCTTGTCTGATTGATGCTTTTTTTCTGTATATAGACATTAAACTACCTAATTTTTGTTTTTCTCTGTACTCCACAGAAGCTTCTTAATGTTTGCTCTATGATTGCTTCTAATGAAGGGCACATAAAGAGGGTCTTTCGGCTAACTTTTATTTCCTAAGTTAATTACTACTTTCTTTTTTTTCTTTCATCCTAAATCCATTTCTTCTTCATCTCCATGTTTTCTACTCATTCAGAATTGCTGTTATAAGTGCTAGCTCGAAAAACAAACAAGCCCCGAAACACTGGAAATATGTCCAAAAGTGTAGATTTTCTCTTCAAAAAATATTATTTTACCCTACCAACAGTACAGGACATGTAAGTTGGCCATTTTATCTTTGCTCTAATAACAGCACATTACTTCAACTGGCATTTGTCAGGTTTTGGTGCATAGTTTTTTCCTGTGCTGTAGAGTTTAATTAGCTCCGAGCTGAACAGTATGGCAGTTTGTTAATATGGCTTGAATAATAAGTAATACTGTACGTGCACATAAACATGATTCATGCACATGTGTGCAGACATATGCTTGTAAAATTAAGTAGTACGTCACTTCTTTGATCTGTTTTCTGTATGTCCCACTGCAGTTATCATATTGTAAAACATAATGTGGTCTGTGTCGGTGTATTAAATCCAGCAAAACAGTAATGTGGCGCAAAAACACCATGGACCATCTGCGTTATACAGTTATAACAGCATTTGTCAAGCTTGGATTGAATGTTTGTGTGTTCTGCTCTGAACCAGCACATATCATAGCAAGAGGTTTTAATGTTGAACTAAAAACAACATATTAATTGGGTCTGGTTCTGCTTAACAGCTAAATCAACCACCTTCTGTTTTATTCAGTCCTTAAATTATAATAATCCGATTTGTGGCAAGTCCATGCCTGTTTCACATTTTCTTTCCTTGTTTGTGTTGTTTTTGTTATTCAGTCATAATAAGATGGACTTGTTTTGGTTTTCTAGTAATTTCAGCAAGCAGCCATGGCATGAATACTTTCAACTCAATGCTCACAGAAGTCTTCAATTTGTTATGTTTAAGAAGGCAGAATTAAAGATTACTCCAAGTTTCAATAGCAGTGTCTGTCCTGTTTTAAACTTCATACATGCTTTAATTGGCTGTGAGATGAAATGAATCACATGGTCTGTTGTGAGCTGGATAAACAAGCTCAGACGGACACATACCTAAAGCCTTACAGGTGTAGCACCCTCAAACAGAACCCTGTTCTGCACTGTGTTCTGTTTTCTGTATGTCTCACTGTCAGCTTCTATAGGAAATTATGATCAAGGAAACAAAAGTGATGTGCGAACAACATGAAGTACACCTGTAGTTGTGTCTGTTATTCAGTCTGGTACTTTGCCAGCAAACCTACATTTAATTATTTTCTCTAGTTGCATGATGCATCTGTGATGAATTTAAAAAGCAATACAATTATTGGGTGTCCTTATCTTCTGCATTTTGTCAGAAATTACATTTGTGAAATAGTTTGTAAAAACATGAAGTTCTTGAAGTCATGTTTCTTGTTTTCTCTCTCCTTCAGAGCTCCACCACAGAGGCCATGAAGACCTTGCCCCTCCTTGGTCAGTTCCTGGGTCGGCTGTGCTGGATCCCTTATGTTACTGCTGATGGTGAGTGTGCTCTCTGGACAGCAGTTTGGATGGTTTAGGTGCAAAGTAAGAGTTTCCCTTTTAAGCCAAGGCTGTGTAAGGGTTAAAACACAAAGTCAGGCCTGTATGACTCTTTGATTTCTGACTAATGAAATTATAAAACGTGCTATAATTAAAGATTTGTTGTGTGTGTGTTTTTTTTTGTTTCTTTAGCCTCAAGCAGAGCACTCCTATTCCAGTGTCTATGGGGACTCTACTCAGAGCATCCAGGCAATGCTATGGAAAGGAAAGCCAATCAATGGATACGGGTATGTGTAATGCACTGGACAGTCACATCTCATAGAAGATTTTAGTAACAAAAAGGCCTAGATTACATTTTTTTTTAAATTAGGTAAATAATGTTATGAATAGAACTAAAATACGGTTAATTATTTTATAAATAGAATTAAAATATGGGTGAATAATATCATGAATAGAACTAAAATAAGAGTCCAAGAAAATATTCAAGCATTTGAGTGTCATGGTGATATGTTTTATGATACTGCATTCATTCACTGATTGTTTTAAATGAAAAGTTTACATGCAAAGATTCATAACATAGACAGGAAACTCTTTAGGTCAACACCTTTTATTGAGATGTTATATGTTTGGTGCTTTGTTGGCGTTTTAGGACTAAAACTAAATTGTAAATAAAATATCATCTTGTTAACAGTATGGCAATCTATCACATTATAGAAAACCATGTGTTATTTTTCTAATCTGGGGATACAAACAGATAAAAGATGAAATAAGAGCCAAGGGGACACATAGCAGTAAAATGTAGTGGACTGATCTGCTCATTCATAACAAGCTTTAGTTGTTTTAGCCCCTTCACTTGTCCATCAAATGCATGTTCTGGTGATTTCCAGGCTTAATCTGTTTACTTTTTTGTGCTAATCAGTTCTGGCCAGTTTTCACTTACAGATTGACTATCATTTCTTCAACAAATACTCTTAAAAGATTCTGCCTTTAGGCTGCTAAACAGATTTTCTGTCTAATTTACTTTTAATAGGAGTACTCTTGCCAGACGTCTGTGTCTCTTCTCCAATGGGATATGAATGATGAATGAGGTTGATTGGGTTTCTGTTAGTCTAAGCTTTCAGTGCCCAGAACTGTAAAACATATTTTTAACTCAAATTAAAAATGACTGTTTCACTGCCTCTTGTCATCAGACAACGGTCACCCTTTATATTATGGCTATTCGATTGTACTCACTGTGTAACTTTATTGTTTTTTTAAGCACACAGTGAAATAGAACAGAGGGAAGAAAAGTTTCAGCAGTTTTCAACTTTCTGAGGGTTCACGCAGATGGCTCGTGATAAACAAAGTGGATCTTTCACATTGTTGCTAGATTAATTGTGTTTTTGTATTCTTTTGATTAATTTCTCATTTAATAAAACATTGTGTTAATTAAAACTGGTCCTAGAAAGTAAACCTTGAGTTTGCCAGATGGTCTTTGACCTCTGAGAGGAGAAGTGGAGTACATGTGCACGTTGTACCGTTTGTGTCTATGTCAGCCTGTTTTCTCTGGTCTTATGTCTGTGTTAATGCAGGTAAGCACATGTGTTCAGGCGAAGCAGGCGAAGTACTGATCACACTAGTGTGACTTTTGTGGTTATGGTAAGGATATGGATATAGGGATATGGTTTAAGCCAATCCAATATGACGTTTGTACGTGTAACCTGTAAAGTAATGGCAGACCCATGAACAGCCTCGCTGATTATCACATCTGATATTCTTTTATGATAACTCGTATTGTATTTAGGTCCCTTGCAACTATTGCACATCACCACTGTTTTACGTAATCGTGATAATCATTTCCATCTGTTCAGTGAAACTAGCACAAATAATATTTTATCATTATTTCCACATTGTTTATGATTGTTTGACTGGTGCTCTTTTAATGGCATCATTTTGTTATGTTTCATTCTTTTTCACCAGAGTTCAGTTAAGATTATTTTTAGTTTGTTCCTTGATTGAATATTTCAGTAATGATTTTGTTCATCTCATATCAGCCATTTTCAATTTTTATCAGCACATTAGTTTAATGTTTAAAAATCTGTGACAATCCATGGCGCTTCTCCCTCATAAGGTAATACAATAATTGAATGCATAAGCGAATAATTATTAGACTTATGGTACAAAGATGGCATGATGTTGATGTTTAAATGATGTAGAAAAACATGGATTATATGACACATGTTCTTTACATGTTCCATTCTGTAAATTTTTGCTTTTTATTTTTTATTTTTTTTACAAATATTTGAAAAGTTTTTTCAAGTGTTGGAGTTCATCTTATTCTAAAATTTCAGATACATGTTTTCATTACTGCAAACGTATATTGTCATCCATTCCAAACATCGGTTATCTATCATGTTGATTATGAATAATTGGTATAAGTCCAGAAAAGCTATATTACTCATACCCTACTTTACATCTCTTTGTTACTACTCCACCTCTGCATTTTCAATTTTTAACCATAATCTCGAAATGTTTGTGAGGTGAATAAACTTAACCAAGAGTACAGTGTGCAGTCTTACAAAGCAGGGAAGTATTTCTGTCAAAATAACTGAGAGGAAGCTTCTCAGCATTCTCTTTTTCTAACGACTCTTCCTTAGTGCAAGTGATTGTGTAGCAGCACCGACAGCTAAGGTTAACAGGTTCACTGGTGACATTCATGCTAAAATCATGTCTATATTTTGTACAGCAGGAGACCAAGAGAAATTGACCAAACAGCAGAAGTACAATAAACTTATAACCAAGCTGTAACCACCTCAGCAGCACTTTCCTCTGAAGAAGCTCCCGCTTCCCACAAATAACTGGAATGGCGGGAAAAGCCAAAAAAAAAAATCCTATTTACCACAGCTCATCCCGTCTGGGGGAGCAGGGCAGATGTGTGGTTTTAGGCCAGAGATGCTCTGTCTCTGTGTCTCTCCCATGTCTGTGTTGTGTTGGGCGGCCTGTCCTGGAATGCAAAATGCTGCCTGTTTTCTGTTAGCCCTGTCTGATCTTGCTCCCCAACATTGCTTTCTTGCTGCCTCCATAATAGTTTGAGGGTCTGGTGCTAAGTGGCACCTAAATACTGTGTTTGTGTAAGTTTGTGCATGTGTTGGCATATGTTTGTAAGTATTTGTGCAAAAACATGGGTTTTGTTGCTACTGTATATACCGTTAGCAGCCACATGTATTTTTCTCCTTAAAGAATGATAGTGTGCAGAGTATTTTGATTTTTCTCCCTCATGTCTTTGCTTCACCCCTCCCTGTCTGCCTCTTCTCTCCACATCTGAGAGTTTTCACTGGATTTGATGAATGCTGGGCACAGCCACATAGCTGCCGGCAATGTCAGATAGTCATTAGTTGAATCGGTCTGCTCCTCTACATCCTGTACTAGCAGGGGGACCACACAGTGCTGCAGTAACGTGGCTTGATCTTTGAGGAGATGACAGATAAGTAAAGCATGGCAATGTAATATTAGAGGACTGCAGGATGGAAGGTTTGATAGCTTAATCTTTGAAGTGAATCTTTAGTGAGTCAAAAAGACTGAACCACAGGTAAGCCCTGGAGCTACTGTGCCTGCTCTATAGTTCTGAAACCATACTTCTCGCTTTCCTCCCATTAGCTGCTACAACCTGTTTTTATTTGGGGAGAACACTGTAGTGTCACTTGGATTTTGACCGGAGGACACGGACAAAAATGTTCTTCTATATTACAATAGATTTCATTTCAGTTTTTAGGCTGATTTTCAGTCCTGAGTGAAAGTTGAAGAATCCAGATGGTAGATTATAATTTTAAACTATTATTAATAGTCAGAATTTGACAAACACTTGCAAAGCACTGGAACATTTCACAAATCTGGAGTGAGATCACCCAAAACAAAGAAAAAAAGAAACTCAAATATTCAGAAAACAGAAAAAATATCTGTACTATATCACAAAAATACCAACAACGTTTTATCACCCATTATTTACAGACTAAATACATTCAGACTTTCTGCTAGAGGTCATCTCTGTCACACACTGCAAAAGCATGTGGTAAATGACAGGTTATTTACTTAAACATACTTTATGTCATCATATTTGGCAGCAGTTTTTTGTCTTAATTAGTTTCCATTATTATACTGACTTTTGTGTACGCCATTTCTTTTTTTCATTTCTCCCCTCTTTTTGTCTGTTGTTTTGACCATCTGAGGCTATACTTGTATTTCATTGGTTTTGGGAGAATTCAATCATGGCTTAGTAATTGTTAACAGACACCCATCAAAACCAGTCCAAGTCTTTGCCTCGTGCATTTTTCTACATCCTCTGTTTTAATTTTAGATTTATGGAGGGATAATTTCTATGGCAGCAGCATGTCCAAGCCCCCAAAGCCAGCTCAGTGGCGGCGTTTCTGTGAGAGAAAGATGACTTTTGACCTAAAGTATTTGCCATCCATCCATCTATTTGCCCATCATCCCATTCCTCTGGTGACCACACCCTTTTTTCTTCCTCTCCAAACTGCAGCCATCACAGTGTGTTCCAGTCTTCCTCTGCCATTCCTTCTAACCAGGCTTCCTTTGCTCTCTCATCCCCCAGCCCCAATGTGCCTCCTTACTAAGGGTGGGATAAGTGTGATTGGTTTTGTATGTACTCGATGTGCAGGGTTTGAGGGCGCTCAGATGGTAGTGATTGGGGTTGTTTTGTGAGACTATGTGGAGGGTAAGCATCGTAGCGTGCTGTAGGGCCTGGCCAAAGAAACCACACAGCTCCACCAGCAGCACTGAAGCGCTCTTCTGCCCAAGATTTTGGTTTTTCCTCTGTTACCCCTTGTTTTTTTCTGCTGTTTTTCTACATTTTGTGCCTCTTTCAATATTTTTCTCTCCTCATCTTTTCTTGATCCCCTTTTATCTACAGTTGGACGGGGATTTGTACTTTTTAGTCTCCCCTTAGTTCTGCTGAAGTCTCTTTTTGTGTTTTTGATTCATTGGAGTTGTAAAAACAGATGTGCGCTGAAGATGTGAGGCCTTGGCTGTTTCTGTTGGATCACACTTTGCAACTTGTTCCCGTGAATCAACTTATTGTGGCTGAACAGAAAGGCCTGTCTCTAAGTTAAATCAGTCCCTGATTTAATGTAATAGGTCTTTGGGTTTTCATCACACTTCTGAGTGAATGAAAATCGTTGCCAAACATGAGCTGATTAATCATCTGATGGCTAAATATTCTGTGGTGTCTTTTTCAAGTAAAACAAGTCAATATTTCTCAACCCTTGTTTGTACCATATCACTTATTGGTGCTGAAATTACACAGGAAAACATGACATTCAAAAGGTTTGGGAACCACCCTTGTTTTGTAACATTATGTCTAATGAGTCTGGTGTTTTATCACTTTGCAAAGACTGTTTTTTTTTTTTTCTCAGACAAGAATCAGCTTAGTTTATTAGTCTAGTTTTATCAGTGTATGATGAGGCCCCTTCTGAAAAATGCTTGTAAAACACCAAGACCCTCTGTAACAAAGAATGTTCATTTCTGAAGTTGCTCATATGTTGTCCATACATTCTCACTTACTGGAATGCCTTCCTTCCAGTCATGTGGTTCAAATGATATGACGCCAACAGAGTCGTCCTATATTCCACTGACTAATTAGCTTTGATGTTATGGATTAAAGTCCTGTCCACTGTAATAGATATATGCTTTAAAGTGCCAATAATCTGCTCCACATTGTGTTCCCTGTCCACCTACAGAAAGTCTTGTGTCAGATCACCACAGATGACGATGATGCTGCGGCACAGGCATTATTAATGCATGTGGGCCCACCACCAGCTGAGTACCATGTTAAAGTCCTGAAAAAGGTATTGGCTCATTAATTAATGTCTGGCTTGATATATACAGTATTAAACATCTACAGTACTGTGCTAAATTTCATGCTACCTTTAGCTTTGTTGTTTTTTCAGGGTTGCACAAGCATATATATTTTTTTGTTTCTCTCTCTGTTTTCTTCACATAAACAAGAAAAACAAGAAATTACCAGAAATATTTGCACACCTTTAAAGGAATACGCCACCCCAAGGCCAAATTCAGTGTCTCCCCATAGCCCCCAGACCTAAATAAGTGTGTGGAAGCATTTTCCTGGTGACCCAGCCAATGTCCGAATCTATGAGAACTGACC
>JAQQZY010000029.1:35346620-35365227 GCA_030068375.1 Ostorhinchus rueppellii | reverse complement strand
TGTTTTATGTGCGGGTTAAATGATAAATCTTGATCAAAAATGACACCTAGGTTCCTCACAGTGGCTTTGGGATCCAGCGCAACACCATCCATGGTGACTACTTCACTGGACACTACATCCCTAACCGTAATAGAATACGAACATTTGAGCAGGATCTTTAAACTGTAATGACTGTAAAATATAATTTTAGTTTTAACACAGGAACATTTTGTGATGTAACATCAGACCCTGTTGTGATCAAATAAAAATGTGTTTAGTATTTGTGCAGATTTCAGGTTTAATTGAATTCTTCAAGGAAATAATCACTTAAAAAAAAAGAAAGAAAAAAATTACCTTTTTAACAGCATCATGATATATGGTGATATATCGTATTGTGGTCCTAGTATTGTGATTTGTATCGTATCGCCAGATTCTTGCAACCCTATAGGCTACCTTCAATTTTTTTGTTTTTGAAGGGTTAAAATGAACATGCATATTTATTTCTCATTCTGTTTTCTTCTGATACAACACAAAAATGTGCACTTAAAGAAAAAAAAATTAAGAAAAAAAAAGAAACTAAACCAAATGGGTCACTATTTATTTTGATTCCTGTCCCCATGATCAGAAGCAGCACAATCAAAAACATCTGGTATAAAACAACTGAACATCTGGGGGCAGCTGTGTGTCAGTTGGTAGACTGAAGGGTCGGTGGTTCGAGTCCTGACTCTGACTGTCCACATGTCGAAGTGTCTTTGGGCAAGACACTGAACCCTAAATTGCTGCCAATAGGGCCTGGCAGTGCCTTGCATGGTAGCATTAGCCCGTTTGTGTATGAGTGTGTGCACGAATGGGTCAATGTGAGGCTTTGTAAAGTGATTTGGGCACCATGAGTACATAAGTGCAGTCCATTTAAGGTCTGAAAATGAATGCAGTAAATTTCATGTTGTCTGAAGAACAGGGTTAAAGACATATTAAATGCAAAGAAATCACACTAAATACTACCTCTGGTTTATAGAAGCTGTTTATTCCCTGAAACTTGTTTTTATTGCCATACCTACTTCTCATATACATATATATATATATATATATTTATTTTTTGGTGGTCAAATATTTTCTTTTTATTTATTACAAATTTGAATCAAAGATTATGACCACTTTGAATAGTAATAAACAGGGAAAACAAAACAAAAGCAACCCCCCAACCCACCCATCATATGTTCAAACTGTATCTTAATACAGAGACTGAGAACAAACAATCCAATCCAATCCAACTTTATTTATAAAGCACTTTAAAACAACCATAGTGCTGTACAGAACACTACAAACACAATACAAATGAATAAAAGCATAAAAAAACCATTAAAATCAAATGAATAAAACAAGTTAAAATATAAACAGAACAAAATATTAACATTAATACAAACAAAACTAATGCTGGCCTAGGAGGTTTACGTAGTACTATGGATTTAAAATCATCTAGTCTTTATTTAATGTATTTATCTCCATGAGCTTTTATGGGAACATGGTGTTTAATACTAAGAGCTTTATAAGTGACAACATAACAAGCGCATTCATGTTAATTAGAAAAGACCAATATTCACATGGGAAAGTTTGAAAAAAGACTTCATTTTCACTTCTTTCTCAAAGGAAATGTGTGAATTGTGCTATTACAACACAACATCATCTGTTTGCAAAGCAAACTGCCTGTATCTAAGATTATTAATAAATTAGTGAGATTACTGTTGTTAAAGGGGTTTGCTAAGTACATTGTTTGACTCATCTGCCTTGAATTATCATAGAATTACTCCATATGTGTTTAGCTTCACTTTGAAGTGCTGTGTAAACCGTTAAACCAAACATTTTGATTATGAGACCTTGTGATGTTATTATGAGGTATAGTGCTGTACTGTTTTCATATATGCATAGCTCTTGGAGATATTCCATTGCTTTTTGGTGGATCTTTATTGACTGTTTTTCCCTGGCGAACTCACACCATTTGGCTTTGCTCTGCATGCATCTCACATCATTTGGCTAGCTTTTAACTGCGTCTCACATCATTTGGCTTGTGCTGCACAGACTTCACAGTGCTGGGTAAGTACTGAACTCTGTGTCACATTAGTCCTCAACCATTCTGCACTTCATATAATCTAAGATCACGACCTGCTTGAAAAGTCAGATTTTATTTTGATCTACTGGTTTTTGTGGTCATTCCATTTCTACATAGCAATAAGAACACCAACAGTTCCTCGTCTTTTTAATATTGCTACTAGGGTTTACTCTTTATAAGTAAAATGTATCACTGAGACCAGGTAATTTAGGAAATAAACTGAGAAGATGCAACAATACTGACATCACTCCAGAGTTAATCTGCATCCGTATTTTTTGCTGCACATTGTTTTCACAGAATCTTTCTTTCCGGCAATGGGGCACCTAATGTACACAATTACATAGTTCATCCTTCTGTCTGAATTACTGACTTCATTGCCTTTGGTAGCTCTAAATGCCAGTGAAACTCTAGTCGGAAACAAGAATTTACAAGCCTTCTTACTTCGTGTTAGCTGAGCTTGAGTTTGTCAGTTGTGTCACTCCTGTTTTCCCAGGGTGATGGTCTACTTGAACTGTGTCATTCTGTGTACATAGTGGGCTAGCTATGCACGCTTTTTGAATTTAGAAACCGTGCTCGCAAATTAAAATAGATTGGAACTCACTAGTCTACATGTGTTTCAATTACTAGCATTGCATGTCCAGGAATATCCTTTCCTGTTGATTGCACTTGATTCCATCATTTTTGAGCTTGTAGATGCAGCTAATCAGGTATGCATGTCAAGGACGATAGTTTTATAAACAGTTGAACTAACTCTGTATGTGTGTGACGGAGTCTGTGTATAAAAGTGGCGATCCTTGACTGTTTACTTTTCTGTCCCATCACGGATCTGTTTGTTTAAACTCTTATCCGTCATTGATTGACCTCAGTTTTTATCACCTTGTTAGTTCACACGCACATGTATGCATGCTTAGTCTCGCACACACATGCTAGTTGCCACGGTTTCGTTTATGATATTACATCTGGTATAGTGTGCTGTGTTGTTAAGTGAGTTTCACTTTGCCTTCAGGTTGTTTGGATGTCAGATGTGTGTTTCATGCCTGTGTCTGTATATGCTTTGTCTTACATGTGTGCATCTGAGAGGACTGGCTTGCCTCTTTCTTCGCCTCCCTCTCACTTGCTTGTTTAAACTGCAATCAGAAATGGGAAACATGAAATTAGACTCGCATTCCTCATTTTGGTTTGTCCCACCCCCCCCCGTGATCCAGTGAGACGCAGGCCCAATAACAATAAACACTCACTTCCTGGGCCTTGCTGCCAAAAACAGGATGTTTGTTGCGTGCTGTAATTGACCCTCCTTGAAGTGTTAGTGGTAAGGTATGGAGGAGGATGCTAAAAACACCCATCTGTTTTCACTGGGGGGAGCCATGACAGTTCACACACATGTACGCAGGCTGGCATGAAACAGACCAACACAGATGCACACGTGTATGTCTGTACTGACGACTACATCAGACCATAGGTTCTGTTATACACATATGTGTTCATGTAAACTAGTTTCTTTTTAGGAATGGCCCAAAAAACACTAACACACATGCATAAGAACTGTGGATCAAAGCACTTGAATTGAGGAAAGTGAAAACTACTGTATGTAATTCCACTGAATAACCACTGGGTGGAGCTCTTTGTTCTTGGAGGTTCTGGTCAATTCTTGCCTTGACCAGAAGGAAAATATTGTTTTAGCATCCTTTGTAGTATGTATCAGAGCTGAAATGGAAGCAGACTGATTTAGAAATATCCATGGCCCTTAGAATTTACTTTCTTTTGCTACTAAATTATAAATAAATATATTTGACAGTTAGAGAAATTCATCAGTAATTCTCCCTCGTTCACACCTTCTAATATTCTATTGTTCTTTAGGATTGGCCCATGAAATGTAAACATGTGTTCCTCCTATAGCAAAGTGTATGTCCCTATATGAAAGTGGTTAGAGGGAGAATAATGAGGGACGATAAGATATATAAACATGCATAAGGAGGCGGACGGGAACGGTACAGCTGTTAAATGTTTGCAGTGGAGCGTTTTAGAATGTGTTAAATCTAAAACATATGAGTGTACATTAGCTGGAGATGAGAGAGTAAGTGTGTGTGAAGTAAGGACTGACAGTGGTAGACTGAGTGGTTAATATGGAGAGAGTGAGACTAGAGAGGAGTGAAAGCGCTGTGTTTGGGAGGTTTGTAGACAATACAACAGTGACACCCTGTGGTCTGTATTTTGTGTACATACATCTTTACTTACCCATAAGTGTAAAGGTCTGTTCATATGGTTATAATCCACTTTTTTCATCAGTAATGTTGGATTGCTTTTGTCTTAAATCTGAATGTGAAACACTACTATATTGCCGTTCTCATCACATGTCTTTGTGTGTTTCAGCCTAAAGCCTGTGCTCAACATTGTTCTATATTCTTGGTTGTAAACGACATTTTCAGGTGAGTGCTAGCGTGTTCATCTTTTATTCATGCATTGTCTACGAAAGCATGATTAACAGTATGATTGGCCTCTTTCCTGTGACTGTGTTAATCAGATCTGTTTTAAAGTGGTGTGGGTGTGTCTGTGTATGGTTGTGTGCCTTTCAGGTTTACCCTTAAGCAAGCAGAAGAAAATGAGTCTGTTAGGTGTCTTATCCAAGCCTTCACCAGCTGTTTCTTCAGGGAGCTGGCACTGCAAGAGCCACGGGTATGGTTTATCTTCTTAACAAAAAATGTAAAAGTGTGCTGTGAATATTTATTTGCAGTAAAATTTAGCGCTGAGAGGCATAATGAAGTCATAGATTTTCCCTCTGCTGTCTGCTCTTTGCCAGGGAGAATCTTTTATAAGTTATAAATATTGAGGTGCAGCTACCACCTACTGAGACACTGGAGACTCGCTGTGTAATGTGCCAACACTTGGCACGTGACAAGTGAACAGGGACAGATGTTCTTATCAAGGTGCTGCACCAGAGAACTGACCTCTAATACAGTTTATTGTCTCCAATAAATTAACAAGAATAGCCATCCAATGCACCCCCTGAAAGTGAAAAGGTGATCATTTTTCTGCCACAGGCTTTGATGTGCTCACATAGTTGAACAATTTTCTCTCCTCAGCAGACAAAATAGCAGAACGATGAATGACTTCTTCACATCTTTATCATTTAATCTCCAGCTTTTAGTCTGCACACTACATTTCACACATCTCCCTTGTACACACTGAATACAAATTGCTTTTAATCATTGTCTTGCAGGTTATTCCTTTGTACAAATACTTCCCCTGCAATGTGGGGAAACTTTCTGGAGCACTGATGCAGTACTACGTCTTAAACTTCTGTTCAGCCTTCACATATACAGTACATACTATAGGCCTGTTGTAGTATAGGGGACCTGCATCATCCATCAACACAATCTTTGTGACTGCAGGGAATTAGCTGGCAACCACCAGTCAGCCATTACTGTCAAAAGGCGAAAAACAGATGTGTTACTATGCAGGTTTGATGTATTATCTGCCTCACGCTTTTGTGAATATGATTGTATTCTTTTTCACTGCTATTAACCAGTAGATGGCAGTGCTACAGTGTATTTACAGGAGACTTAATGGCTGTAGTCACACTGCACTAAACGCTACCTATTACACGCTACATTACACATTAGCACCTACTGTATCACTGTTACACAGTATCCCATTCAAAATGCCATTTTTCAGGCTTTCAGGGCACAGTGATGTATGAGTTAGAGGCAAGGGTGATTTACATTCATGATGTTGAAGAAATTTTCTTGCCCATTTCAGAAGCTTGTACCTTTGAAGGCCTTCTTTCCACAGTCACCTCAGTCTCTTCTGGTCCCTCTATTGACCAAGCCGTCAGGTAAGTGTGTGTACAGATATACGCATATGTATGTGTGTGAGACCTGACACAAAGCACAAAACCTAGTACTGTGAGAAAACGTCACTTCTAGCATTCTTTAACTATGGGTAAACACAGAACTCCGGCCGCAGAGTGAGTTGGCACTTGTGTTTGCTGTTCTTACTCATCAAAAGTCAGTGGTTAACAATTGGTTAAGTGTTTTGACATGATGTGGAACGGAAGTGAAGCTTTTGCATTCCCAGTGTCATTGTTTATGAAAGATCTATATAGAAGATGAATGAGTTTCCCTCTGCTTTCATTCTGGGCTGATCATCTGGCACGAACACACTGCTACACCTGTTTCATCTGCTCAATAAACAGCATCCATTTCATACACATTGAATATATATTACCTTTACTGCGGGGATGCAGGTAGGTGAATGCAGGGGCACAGAAGAGTAGTGCTTATCAGTGTGTGTCCAGACTGGCCTGTAGGCAGGCATGATTTACATGAATGGAGCCATTTAGGGACACACTGGAGCCCAGCCAGACCTCTGGGTTAATTATTACTGCGTATGTGTGTGTGGTGAAGGCCCATTTTTTACTGGAGACTGGATGGAAATAGTGCTGTGAAAAGTAGAGGGTTTGAGGTTTTATCGTGATTTGTTCTCCCTCTGAGAAATAGTAAATTAAGACATTACTTTGCATTGTTAAAACACAGCCTGAGGGGAAGACAGGGATCTAGATATCAAGGATTTGACGTATTTGTCAAAGTTAGTTAATCAGCCTAATGTAGGTGTGGTTTCGGCACAGAATTTGGTTGTGTAGAAATGTTATTTTTAACAGAGCTATGTGGAATGTGATCACTGCTGTGGCACATTACGCAGTGGAAAAAGTAATTGCAACTTCTGGTTGATTCTGTTCTGCCTGGATAAATACTCATGGCTAATATTTGGAAAATTCTCAGTGAAAGTCATTTCACATGGTAAACTAAACACTGAGCTCATTGCTAGATTAGAATTTTGTGGATTCTGATCGATTGGAAAAAATGTAAATTTGTTCTACAAGTACCCATTATGTCTGTATATCTGTGTCTGCTATTTCAGAGATGCCTCAGGATGCTTGGAGACATCACCTGAACTGGCTCAGTGGCTCATTACAGAGACTGGCGGAGGAGGAAGAGGACAGAGACGGGGACGGCAGCACCAGGTTTGAGTGGGGAAGGCTTGCAAGGAGATTGTGGTAATGTGTGTCTGCTTTGCCCTGCTGAATGCCTGTGTGGTGTTCTTATTTCCATTAGCTCCTGTTGAGGGGGTGGTTAGTTAGATATTTTCCCCTTGCATCACAGCAGAAAGGTCCTGGTGCACTGCATGGCTCCTCCAAGCACTCATTAGAGACTATTAGCTTGGGAAAGAGAGAGCTGTGGAGGAAACAATGTTGGAGTGCTCAATAAGAGTGAGAAAAGGAATCTAAAAGAAGAATTACTAGGGAGAACAAGGACAAAAGAGAAAATAGATATTAGCATAAAATAAAAGTACAAAGCTAGCCTTAGTCTGAGGGATATGGAGAGAAATATGATAAGAGACATAGATAAAAAGCAGATAACAGTTGATGTTGTAGAGATGGCGACGATACCCTCCAGCTGCGGTTTTTAACAGGGCCCATTATCCCCACCGCTGCTCCATTCTGGAGCTTCACGCAGAATTCCCAAAACATAGTTCTGAGCCAGCGGTGGGAAAGTAGTGTGTTGTGTTGCTCTGAGCGAAGATGCAGCTGCCAGGGCCCTGCAGAGGGGTGCCGCTGTTCGTATGTGGGAGCCAAGGGGGAAGAGGGAAGAGAGCTCTAATGATGGTATTAGGGAAATTTGAGAGAGAGAGCCTTATCCCTGCTCTGCTCTAACATCAAGTCATAGTATCACTGTTGCAGCTGTGTGGTTGTGTATCACTATGTTGCATTTCAGTTCCTTGGTCCAAATCTCTGGCTTTCAGTTTATACTTAACATAAGGAATCCTTGATCATCCCGTCTAAGGTGGCATAAAAATTCTTTAAATAACTGTCCGTTCAGCAGTTCAGTATGTGGGAAAATGTAATCCAGTATCACAGAAGACAAAGACAGTCTTCGTGATTGTATTTTCTGTGTGATAGAGTAGCCACAGATGAATTTTCTAGTTAATCTGAATATACTGACCAGAGCTCTAATCACGTCCTTTTATTATGTCCCACTTTCTGTGTCGTGACATCCCCTCACCCATTCCTCAAATATGAGATCTCAGAAGTGGCGTACATGGTGAAGTACTATTACGTATGGAAATGTACTCAATTAATCAAGTCTTGAACATAAGTGATACTCTGCATTCATATCTGCTCCTTATCGCGTTGTAACGCTCCAGCGAGACTCAGTTTTTGTCCCATTTTTGTAAAATGCTTTGCTTCTGGTTGTTTGTTCTCTGTTCTATTGTCCTTTGTTGAATGAATTGAGGAAAAAAATGTTTCAATCACAGTTTTGTCTCTGCTCCTGTGACGTAAACAGCACCAAAGTATTTGTCATATAACATTAGTTTCTTCCTTACGACAAATGTATTAAAATACCTCCAACCTCATTAACTTAATGGCCAGATTTATGTTTAACTGGCTTGGACGACCAGTCAAGTGTAAATTATTGGAGTAACAATTATCAGTTCATTTTACAATGGTAGCATTTTGTTAGTGTAGTAACTGCCGAAGGAAAAGGTTCACACATACCTTGGAAAAATTGAGGCTAATATGGGTTAACTGCCAGCCTATTTTGGAATTAACTGAGACCACCCTGCTTGCTCAGGTTATGGATGTTATTGCACGTTTAGCCTTTTTCATAATGAAATTGCTAACTGTGATAGATTGGACAAAAGCGCTTTACCACTTATTTTTTCTACAGAGCTTGATATAGTCTTCACAGGCATGAACATAGTTTGTACAGTTGTCACAGAGGATGGTTAGTTCTTGTTGTTGTTTACAAAGGATATTACAGTCATATTATACCCTAATAACCACCAGAAGATGTGGTTTTAAGCTCCACAAAAAAAACCAAATAAATGAGCCTTGACATAAGAGTATTAGCACACAAAAGTCATAAGTGTCATTTCGTTAAATCCCAACTTTATGGGACTTTTGTTGAGTGCAGTTTGTCCTTCTGTCCTATAGAGGGCACCACAAGCTATTCGAGGCCTGGTTCCTGCTGGTTCAGTGTGCCCACTGGGTGGAGGTAGCTATCCAGCTTTTGGTGACAGCAGGGTCCGAGGACTGCAGCTCTCTCCTGTGGCTGCTTACATTTTATCATCACCCCACCAACAGGGGGCACCACAGAGATGAACAGCTGGTAAGCCCCCCCCCCCCAAAAAAAAGGCTGTGCATCATTTTTAACCTTTCTTTTTTTTGTTATCTGTTTTAACCCACTAACCTATTTTATGACTCACTTAGTTAATGCATGTAATCAACAACACCTCTACAGTTAAACAGTAAAGCTCAACACTGCATTTGTTGTTTGAAGGTTTGATATTAACTTGAGAAAGTTGAATGGATCCAATCTTGGCTATTCTGTCGATAACATGTACACTGTCATAACTCAACAATACAAGAATGTGTACGGTCTATTATCTGTGTTTGGCAGCTGTGTCATAGCCTCAAGACAAATACAGAGAAGAAACAATAATGCATTAAAGAATAAATTATGTATTAGCCCTATCCAAGAGGGAGACATTGGTGAGGGAGGGAAGGGTGAAAAGGGTGATGTAGTATCGATTTCTCAGTAAGTGTCTGGCCAGTTGGCCTGAGTTTCATCTCTCTGTCTCCCATTTGTCCGCCTCCTCTCATAACCCTAGGAGACTCATTGTCGTCTCCGTCATCTCTCCCATTACGATCTTAAGGCCAGCTCACACTAGGTTATCTTTCTCCATCGTTTACAAATTACTAATCTATTGATTTTTATATGCAGGAAAGATATCTAAAGTAATACTCGTTTCTTGTCGGATACATAAATAAAACTCAATTTCCCCCCGTGACCATAAAATGACCTGTTATTTTTGTTTCCTAGGTACGCATCAAAGAGGCATGGGACCATCTACACTCAGTTTTCTCAGTCGTAGGTCATCCTCTTCCGGTCGATCGGTTGCAGTCACTGGCCGCTCTGCTGTCATCTCAACCTCAGCTGCCCTCACCAGCTCCTCTATCGATCCTGAACCTCTTGGTCAACTCTGCTGTTTTCTCCCAGCAGTCGTTGAATGCATCAACAGAGATTTTACACACGGTGAGGAAATAGGGTGATTTCTTCTGCCCAAAGTAATTTGTGGTTAGCATTTTAATACAGACTACTATTACATGCACACTAATGTTCCAGTTTTTTCTTAATTCTAAAAAGGACAATATTCTGAATAAGCTGTTTACAATGAAAATGAATAGTCTTCTAATATTCCTCTTTACTTGCAGCCATGCATAGCCCGTTAAAAATATTTTAGTGTTTATTTTTCCACCATGGTAGACATTCCAGACTCACAGCTGCCTCCTTTTTTTTTTTTTCCCTTTCCGAAAAAGGTCGACTTCACACTATTATTCTTCCATATCTGTAAACGTGTTTATCTCTGCTGTCATGATGTTTAACAGTAGGTGTGTTTCTCCTTCCGACCAGAGATGTGGACTTCCATCTCTACTAGAGAGGATCTTTGTCTTTACTCCACCTGACCATAAGCAGAGACCTTGTGTCACAACCTGCTGTAAAACGCACAATTTAGATTATTTTTCCAAATGTGCTGTATACATGTCCAAAGAATCCTCATAAAAACAGGATAATGTAGGCAGATCCAACATGTCTGAATCGGAAAGATATTCAGTTCAGTGGAAAAGGCAGTTTTTATGGCAATTGTTCAATTTAGAATTCTGTCAAATTTGAGTGGAATATTAGTGTGCATGTGGACATACTGTGAGTTATGATTGGACATTATAAACAATGAATTTACACTGTATGAAAATGTTGTTGCAGTTTTCTGCATTTTTGGTTTAGATGTTTACTACTTCGATGAAGTCTTGCCTGTGTGTTTCCCTCATTTTGAGTTTGTACGCTTTTGTCTGTCCAGGTGGTGGATCAGTCTGGTCTGGTTGAGGAAGCAGCGTGTGCTCTCAGTTCACTGGAGCTCAGACTAAACGGTGGAAGCTGCTCATCAAGCGATGCTAACAGAGTTCACCTCAGAATCAAGGCTCTTCAAAACACACTTGCACATATGCACGCACATGCCTCGATGCACTAAAACAGGTGGGAGCACATAGCAGCACACACACATTAATGCACAAAGGAACAAGGTCGGTGTTTTCGTTAGCAGAATGACAAATAGCCGCTCTGTTGTGTAGATATGCTGTGGTAAAATGACAGGAGTGTGTCAAAACAACACAGCGTGGAAAGATTATGGTGGAGAGGCTACAATTATACGCATAGACACAGAACACAGCTACAAGGCCCACAAGGACACTTCACCAGTGACAGATCACACTGCAAAGAAGCAGCAGCCCGTACAACGTGTCAGTGTCCTCCCACTCATATAATTGTTTCACAATATAAATCCTTCATGCTATACATGCTCAGGGGAAGATATTTAGGAATGGAGGAAAGGAAATTTAAATGCCAATCAACATGTATAATTAATATTTTTGCGGAAATGTTTTTTTAATAAAAAAAAAAAAAGAAATATTATGTGGTGTGATTTTGAAAACTGATTATACAATATATAAATATTTAACAAAATACTGATGCATTTTTGTGTGTACAGATGTAAAAAAAAAATTACATGACTTTAGGTTTCAGAAAAAAAAACACAAGTTTTTGGGCTTCGTGGCAAACAAACTGTTGAAGTTCTGGATAAAGTTGGATAAAAAATAGACATATTTTTCTTGATGTCAGTGTAATGAAATGAATTGTGAGTTGCAGAATGGATCACATAACGCCAAAAATGCAATATAGCTGCTTGACTTTAGTTGAAAAAAAAAAAAAAATGTTAGTTAAAGAAACGTAGATTAACTTTGAAAAAACAAACGTTTATTAAAATATCAAAAAGTTAAGTTAAAGACAGGAATCATTGTTTGCCATTATTACTTGATCATTGCATGTACACACAGCTGTTGTCACAGTACAGAGATGTCCCAAGTGTCATCTGTCGAGTATTTTCCAGTGTCATCATAGGTCACAATGAAGTAATGTATTATGTATAAAAACATGACTACCCTCAAAGTATTTCCAGTCTAAACTCCTAAGAACCAGATCATGGCTTCAGACTAAACACACATGGACCTTCACATAGACACTCTGCTCACACAGAGAGAAACTTGCCTTAAACAAAATGGTTGAAGTTCTTTAACACAGATGGAGCTGCACTGTTTTCATATGTAAAATACATCTTTCAGTCCTTTACTGTATCTCTAACCAGCAGCAGTGTAGCTTGTTGGTATTGCTAATTCATACACCCCAGCAGTTTCTGTAGACTTCTATGAACAGAGCTGCTGTGCTTTAAACCTTGCCAGTTGGCCTTGGCTGTAGAGTAAAAGTGCAGCCTTCTGGTGTTCACACTGCTGAGCGATTGCACGGTGTCCCCTCTCCTGCGGAGGAAGAGGACTCAAGTGCTTGGACTTTGTACGTCTGATGTGCCAAACTGCTGTCATCTCCATCTGGAGTCAGCAACCTGGAAGAAACAGATATGTACAGATTGGAGCATTACACAATATTTGGAGATGTGTAAAAAGTAGCACCTGCCTGGTAGTACATTTTTGAGGCCGGTTACAAATGTGTGAACAATAAATGCAGTGGTGTAGCACTTTATATGTGAATATCGTAGGCTTATCCCCAAATAAGTGTATAACTCGACTCTTATGAGGCAATTCCAGGATTTAAGTACCTAAGAAAAAAGCACGATTATATTAAATGCCCCCTTAGAGCCGTTCATCAGGCGACTATGCATAGTGTTAATACTTTAATACAGTGGTTCATCTATTTAAAAAAAAAAAAAAAAAACTATTTAAAATAAAGACCCAAAAAGCTGAATTGTGCAGAGAAGTGGCAGCTTAATTCTGTACAGCCTGTTATAGACCAAAAGGACCAGTGTTCCTGGTTTCGGTGGTGAGTGGACTGGACTCCTGTTCCTGCTGAACTGAGCCAGTGGTTCTATAGGACTGATTATCAGCTCAGTAGGCACAGGAAGCCAACCCTGAATCTCTGTCTCTGTATCTCACGAAGCACTGGCAACACTCTTTTTTTTTTCTGTTTCTCCTTTTCGCAGCGTCTGTAATGAAACAAATGCAATGCCAATTCAGGCTGCGTGTCAGGCAGTGTTCCACGTTGCAAAACCCACAAGAAACCACGCTCTGCCTATTTAAACTGTTCATATCATTAGATTAAACTAGGTGCTGAAAGGTGTGGATGACACACTGGAAACCCCACCACCGCACTGTCAGCAAGACCTCTGCTGAAATGGTAGGAGTTATCCAAAATTATCCTTACATTGTTGGCATGAAACTCTACGGGACTATTTCAGGAGTCAGATCATAAAAACTGGCTATAAATCCCTCAAAATCACATTCCTCCATCTCCTGCGAGAACCGTACATACACAGTGCGTTACATACAACTGAAAAAGTTGCCAATACTTTGAAAAAAAGAATCTAATGCAAAAACCTTGCAGCTATCTTCGAAAATATACTTAAAATTAGACGCACAATCAACCCAGTTTAGTTGCATGAGGGCAGAATAGGTTTATTTTCGGTGTCTTTATACAATGTTGCTTTGTCCTTTTGATGTGCAGAGCGCCATTTCCCTCCCATTAGAGTGTAATAAATCACCTTTTAGATACGGGCTCTGATGGCAATTCCTCTCTTTTACAGGCCTTTGATGGTCATTACTCTTTTAACAGGCCCTAAATATAGGTCTAAAAATGGCAAGCTCCACATGGCCCTCATTTCTAATTCACACATCTGTCCTCAGTTAGACGCCATTTTGTCGTTGTGAATATAGAGCACTATAATACCTCCTCATTCTGATTGCCAAAAAAAGAATGGGCAGTTTTAAAATATCCCTTTCAACCACCTGTCCCTGTTTTGATTAGGAAGCAATCAGTCCAGAGTTGGTATAAAACTGGACTCTCAAATGTGCTCAGTATCTTATGGTGGTCTATATTCACATTATGGTAAAGGTTATATATATATATAGTTACTGTGGGTCATAATTAGAACCTTTCAAGTGTCCATCATGCGTCATTTATTCCAGTCTAACATCAGTTATTGAAAACTTTGGTGCCACTGATGAGCACTATATTGACTGAAGCATGAGCTGGTTCCTTTGAGATGCTTTTTGTTTGGTTGGATAATGCAAAAATAAATATTTAATCATTCAACAACTACTTACTACTTGACAGATGGTTCTTGGTATATAGTAAAGTGTGTATTAAACCTACAGAAATTCAATTTCTAAGTGCGTACCTCAGTTTGCATTTGTTATGTAGACAAAATTTGGGAAGCAGCTCTCGGTACACTCGGTCATGCTCCAAACAAATCCCATTGTGTGTAACCCAAAGAATTCCTGCTTTTCTTATCAGTGACTGTTACAGGATCACAGCTTTGCATCTCCTCTCTGAAGCAAAAATATGGGAACTTATATCCCGTAGTGAATCCACCATGAACAGTGGATTGCACTGTTGAGGTAAAACTGACATCCCTAAATGCTGGACAATTCTGTATTTTTGTTGCCAACTTTCTATTTTTGATACCCCAGTCTTGTTTTCTTTCAGCTTTGAAATGTTGTCTGTGAGAATCTCTCTATTTTGGTATCTTCAATCTATGATTACATCGGAAATCAATACATATCAGCCAGAAAAATGCTGAGTAGTGATAACAAGTGTCTATGTTTTGTCTTCTAAGTCAAGATATTCACCGAGACTGAGGCAAGAAAAAGAGGATAATAAAGATGTAGGATGTAATGATAGTGATGATGATGATGATGATGGTAAAGGCCATGATGGTGGCCATTGTTGGAATTGATGATTATCTGTCAGCAGAATTAGCTATGTTCGGGTCTCCCCAGGCCTCATTAGTACTGGAAGTACAGTCTCTCTCCTGAGGTACTTGGCTCTTACCTTCAGAGCATACAAAGCAGAGTCATCTGCAAGGATAAGCTTTTATACTTGGAAACTAAAAGGAGGTAGAAAGGGAGGAGTGGAAGCAGAAAGGAAGGAAGATAGATGAAAGACAGACGAAGAACAACAGAGTGGGAGAGCGCCGCACGATGCTCATTAGCAATGTTGCATATCGTTTGGGATATGTGAGGAGGCTTATCCGTCTAATTCTTCTGAGTGACAAGGTCTCAGTGGAAAGTTTTTACAGACAAGCAACTGAGGCTCGTCTGTGAGAGGAGGTGTGGACCAAATGGCAGAAAAGTGCGGGATGAGAGGAGATAAGAGAAAGAAGAAAGTTAAAAGTGGATGTGGGGCAATCAAGTCAGCAGCGTGAACAGTAGAGGACAAAGGGGAGGGAGTTCTGTGAGTGAAATGTGTAAACACACATTAGATAATTGAAGTGGAGAGCACACAGACGCCACTGTAAAAACTGGAAAGGGAATTTTCTTTTTCGCCCTCCTCTCGCACACATTCATTGTCCTCCTTTGTCTGCTTGTCTGGGTCATGCTCTCCTCAGGTGCAGAACTTAGCCACTGTGAACAAAGAGGAAATCAATCACTGTTCACCAATCAGCTAAGCTCTGTGCCTGGCTGGAGAGAAGATACAAAACCTGTCTGGCTGACCGACACATTCACACGTCCAAGCGCACACGTACAAAACACCTGCATGGAAACACTCTGCCACCCGCACTGTCCTCTGTTCTGATCTTGCAAATTATTGAGGCTCCTCAAACACTGTCTCACACACACTGTACAATAATCTTTCATTTTTAGTTTTAAGTTTCTCTGCGATTGAGATGTATAGGAGGGGCTGTGGTTACCATGGCAGCTGACTGGGTCAGGGCTGTGTGGTAATCCCTGGCAATGTGATTTTATCATAAGTCACAAATCAGCACGCCAGGAACCCTCACAACCCAGACATGAAAGAACAAGCTCTCCTCTATTCCTGTCTTTTTTTTTTTTTTTTTGCCTTCATCCTTAAGTCCAGTCTGTTAACACACCACTAACCTACAACACCCACAAATGAAAGATCTCCAACTTTCTTTTGTTCTGTCTCCGCTCTTTCCCCTTACGCCTGCCATCAGAGCGCAGTCATGAAAAACCAGACCTGTAGCTCCTCGCTCCCTCTCTCACACTATATTTCCTTGGTTACCCCTCTCCTTCTCTCCCATTCGCCACGCTTGGCTAACCCGGCGATATGCCCCTCATTAAGCGGATCAAGAGGGATTCCAGAGGCATGTACTGGGGAAGAAAAGAACGAGGGAGTTAGCCGGCAGGAAAAAGAAAAAAGGACAGGGTTAGACCACCCTTCTCCTTTTAAAGGGTTGTGCTTTTTAGGCTTAAAAAAACAGAGCGGGGAGTGCGCCTTGACAGACATGTTGTTTTCAGTTAAAACACTTTCAGCCTGCCTCGGCCTAATCTCACTGTACTGAGGTCTGTGTGAGCATGAGAGGACGGAAAAGGGTACTGGGAGGACTGTTCAACTCAAGCAAGAACGACAAGGGAACACAAACTGAAATGTACAACATAAATCCATCTCCCAACAGTGCAATATGAAAAAGCAGTGAGTGTGTTGGTTCATCCATCATTTTAATTGGAGAGCGATCTGGACCTGAGCTGAGTTGACCGAATGATCTATTAATGTTTACAGAGGCTTGTTTGGTTCAATCCAATGGGAAACAATAGTAAAAGTTGGGATATTCATCTCTAAATGCTTCTTTTCTTTTTCTGTTCTTTTTTTTGTGGCGAGGCTCCACGGGGAGGTGTAGTGAGGGAGTGAAGGATGATGACAAGAGATCTGTGGGCACAGACAGATAGGCGCTGTATACGTGTGTGTGTGTGTGTGTGTGTGTGTGTTGGTGTCGAGGAGATTTATCAGGACAGAGCCAGATGCTTAGCACTTGTCTAGAAAGCCTTTCACATCCTGTGCAAATGCATAAAGCTGTGTGTGTGTGCGTGCACGTGTGTTTGTGTCTGAAGATAAAAGCCTGTCTTGTAGTGGCTTCGTCACGGCCTAAAAAAGGATTTGGAGCTGTAAGTCACTCAGGTTGATGTAGACGACTATTTAGCAGTGCCTCTTGATGCAGCCAAGGTCACAGACGCCTTGTTTAACCTTATGCAGGTGGAGCGCTTGGTAATAATACAGCTGGATTTGGATTTAGTCTGATGGAGAGATGTGATCAAGACTTGCATTAAAGGGCTCATATTTATCTAAACCCACTTTTATTAGTCTTTGGTAAGTTTATTTGTGTATTTGGACCTTAATAGTTCATAATGTTTGAATTTGAACTCTCCAGGTGCTGCAAAACTATCTTTATATTCATTTTGGCAAAAATGGAGTGGATTTCTACAACCGGTTTCAATTCCTTCTTAATTTGTTCCGTTTTATAACTAGTTGTGTAACGACATTTACACATGGAAGGTCAAGACTTCCGACGAACATCTCTCTGAGTATGAATAATTGTTTATCAGCAGCAGCGGTTGTAGTAAAAACTGAAAATATGTCCAAACTTCGAGCCGATTACCTGAAATGTTCAGTTGTTGATTTGAACAGGACAGAGCAGCCAGAATCCTAAAGGGGGTGGGGCCTGAAGTAGCTCATGTGCATTTAAAGGGCCAGCGCTCAAAACAAGCATTCTGTTGTCATTAGTCAGAAATAGAGTTGAAGAAGGACCTGTGGAGTTGAATTAATGTTGAATTCAGACCCAAGTAGAGCATTTACAGTTTATGTAGAGCACAGGGAAGTGGTTTAAAATGCATAATTCCATTTAAAAAAGCAAACATATCACTCCTTTAATAAAGTGTAACACAAGGACACAGTTATTAGATTAAAAAAGATAATCATTATAAAATAAAATACTATTTGAAATACTAGACATTTCACCAGTGCGCTCTTCCCTCTGCATTGCACCGTGCTGGAGGAGGTAATGTGGTATATTTCCATCCATAAATCATAATATAAAAGCATCAAAAAACAGAACTTGTGGGGTTGTTTTCTCAGGTTTCCATGGAGATCCCTCTGTTAAATTCACCACAGTTTACACCACACTACTCAACCTGTCCCATAGAAGATTAGATTGTGCCTCCAACAGCAAATGGATAGTTCATTTGCATTTCACCAGATTTCTCCCACCATCTAATAGGTTAACTGGTAAACCTTAATCACCTGGAGGTCTGAATGGTTGTTTTGTTTCTGTACATCAGCCTTGTGAGACATCCAAACCCCACCTTCGTCCCATAGTAGCTCCGGCATCCCCAAGACCCTTTCGAGGACTAAGATTTCAGAAAGTGAATGAATGAATAAACTGTTATAACCCAACTCATATTTTACAAACAAAATTAATGAGTAGAATCATCAGATAATACAGTCAGTAATTTCAGAGCTGATATCTATCTATTTTCCATGTTTTCTTGATAAAAAAACTAAATCACTTCAGTTCTTGCATCAATATCTGTGGCATTGTACTGACAAAAACAGTGCTTTTAGGGATTCCATGTTTTTCTTTTCTGTCTGTTTTAGTCACATGATACAC
>JAQQZY010000029.1:35310491-35324353 GCA_030068375.1 Ostorhinchus rueppellii | reverse complement strand
AACACACCATCATATATACTGAAAACATGAGCTAACCAGCACTTTGGTCATTTGTTTTCTGATTCATCTTATTAAACGATGTAAGATTTAGCACATTTAATGTCTGAAGCAGATATTTTCTAAGACATTGTAGAGCAGTGTAATTCAAGTAATGAAATTAGTTCCAGAAATAGTCAAATTGCCTCACTTGCAGTCCTCTACCAACAGATTCTCATGGAGGGCCTTTTATCTCCAATGCAACATTTGGATTAGATTCAGTGGAACCACTGTATAGACATGCTGCTGGTTTTGGTCTCAGAAGTATCTCATGTTTTATTGGAAAGTTGTCATGATGGCCTGTCAACTCGTCTGCTTCAGTGGATTATAGTCTTGCCTTCCTGCCTGAAATGTAATTCTGTGGGGAAACACTAAGGTCTCAATTTGAAATCATCATTTTGGAATTTAGCTGAAGCCTGATACTCATCACAGGCACATACTGACAGAGTAAGCTCAGTTATCTCACAGATACTCAACTGCACTTTCACTCCATACACAAGGTGCGGAAGTACGAAATGTGACTACAGCTGAAAATAGCAGAGCGCCCAGGTTTAATTTCCTCATGTCATTTGTTCTGGACTGATCCTGTGAGGGTGAGAGCAGCCCAGGGGTCCCGGTTAAATATTATCTCTGAGAAAAAACTGATGAAAAAACAACAGTGGCTACCGGCCACACTGCAGTTTCCTTTAAGAGGTCATGGATAAATATTATCAGTGGTGGGTCCTGCTTTTGATTATAATAATTAGTGGGGTTAACAGGACACAGAGGCACACTGACATACAGACAAAAGCACACATAAAGGGAAGGGTCAGAAAACTTTTGCTGGCTCAGAAATGAATGCAGGCCATTTTACCATGCCATTTTGAAGTGGGTTAGCTTTCTAAATGTCAGCACATAGTGCACCCTCAGCACAACACACACACACACACACACACACACACACAAGCTGCTAACATTTGTCCATTCACGCTGGGTTTTAGCTGGATGACAACAATAATAGGGGTAAAAACACAAACATGCACCAGCGATGACCTCAAATGTGGAGCAATAGTATCTACAGTTCAAAGATACAGTGAGCAAAAGAGGGAGACTTAAAAAGAAAAAGAAAAAAAACAGAGATGAGAAATGATGGGATGGCTCTGGCAGGCAGAGTTAAGCATGAGAAGGGAGTGGCAACAGGAGACAAGATGGGAAGAAGAGACAGCAGTAAGAGGCTAACATAGCCAGAGCCATCAAAGAAAAGGTCATGTTCAGGAAGAGACTATGGATACAGAGGCAAAGTCGCTGTGTGCCTTTCTGCTTGCGCATGAGCTCTTCTAATGCGTCTGAGACCCGTACAGTCACATATCTTTGCTGGTCTTTCTATGTTTGTGTGCGTGCGGCAGTGTACATATGTGTGTTGTCTCCTGTATGAACTCTGGCTGGCTGGGTTAACACAGTCTGAGCTGAAAGAGGTATGTGGGATGGACTAAGCCCAGATATCTGCTGCACAGACAAACAGACACACGCACACACTGCTGTGGAGTCATGCATAGCCACAAAGAGCCAGACGCAGACATACAGCAACAGGAAGAAAAAGGCGGTAGATATTAGAGAATGACAGAAGACACCACAGAAACAGAAGACAGATAGACACACCAGTGGAAAAACAGATGGAAAGAAATTCAAACTTGTTGTTTACATTACATTAAAACCAGTTTCTCCCCCAGGAAGACAATCTTGCTGTCATTTTTTTCTGCGACTAAGCTACATTCAGCTTAGTAACACATGATATCCCAGGCAGGGGAGAGGGCTGAGGTCGGCGCAGGAGCTGTCGCCCGCAGTATGGTTTTTGGCAACAACTGAACACTTTTTACATGTGTCTGTCTGACTGTCTTAATACTAGATTACATGGGATTTTGGGAAGATTAAGGCAGATATTGTATGTTGTCATATCCTGGCAATGCTCAGGCGATGACAATACAACATCTTTGTGTAATACAATCTGTTTATCATTATGACCACTTATCTTTAAGACATTTTTGAAGGGAATGTGGTTCCCCCTAATGGAGGAAAAGGAATCTATATGTCTTAATAGTTTCATTTCTTTTTCCAATATGCGTTCATGTTAATAGGATACTCATGTTTATGCACTGAGGCATTGTTTTTACCTTTTTTTGTTATATTTCATTAGTACTTTATCACTGTTCATAATTGAGAAAATAATATGCAGATCCATCATCATTAGCTGCAGCCCAACTATTTCACGGTCACATTTTCAGAAAAGTAGTTACATATTAATTTATTTTATATATGAGAAAAAGGCATCAAGAGCCAGACTGCCTCTGCAACAACAAATCCGCTAGACTCTAACTTATTGGTTTCATATGCAGGGATTTCTATCATCCTTGGCGTCTATGGGCCTGGTAGCATACAGCTGATTTTACTTTGTGTGCATATGTGTGTGTATTTGGTGTGTGTGTGAGTTTTTGACAAGGCTAATTGCGTCAGGGCTGTCTGAGGGCCCTGTCGGCTCCCCAGTCATTACCAGGAAAGACAGATGTTTTAGCACTCAGCACGGCGTATTCGTATGCACGCGCACACACAGACACACAAGCGCAAACATTACGTACTGTACCTATGAAAGCTATGAGGTGACGCCTAAATCAGGTTTTATGTGAAAAGCATTGATTCATTTCCCACTGCTAAAAAGCCTGCTCTGTTTTACAGCCTTGGCCAATATTGAACATGACTCTACACTAAATATCTGGTTAAAGTGTCACTGGATTTTTACACCATGACCTCCTTGGTAGGGCGCGTTTTTATAGCAGAGCATTATATGTCAAAATTTACGTTTAAGCCGAACAATGTGCATTTGTGTGCTTGTTTTGTACGTATTGTGGCAGGCATATTCAGTAAGGGTGTGTTCTTGCTCTCTCCCTCTGTCCCTGATGTGTTTTCCATGTGTGCTGGAAAGACAAACACAGCTGCACTTTAATGACACTCAAATGCTTCTGGGATTCGGTGTGCATGTGTATACGTGTACGTGCAGATGTTTGTGTAAGGGTGTGCGTCTTCTTCTCGAGCACTTCACCAAAAAGCCTGTTAGAGCTCCTCCCGCTCCATATGCCCTCCGCAGAAATCCCTGTTGCAACTCTACGCCTCACCTTGTGCGCGCGCGTGCATGCGTACATTCCTCAGAGAAAGCCCTGACTCTGAGCAGCTAAACCTGCCATGAAAGGGTGATATCTTTACAAACCTCCGCTTTAAAACAGTACACCCCCTGCTCCAAACAAATACTCATATACACACACAACAAACATGAATGTACACACATAGACTGCAGGGAGTCCCCGGACAAGATGAGACAGGCTGTGAGCTTCAAATGACCCCGAAAACAGAACTGCTGCTGAGTGATAAATGAGACAAATACACGCTGGCACTCTCCCTCTCACTTTCTTTCTTTCCTGCTCTCCCTCATTAACACAACACAAATGGAGCCATCTCCTCTCTCTCCTCTCCACCCATCTTGCCACATAAATCTTTCCATCGCCGACACTTGCTCTGCTGATAAATTTTAATTCTCTCCCATCTCATTCTTTTCACTAGGCTTTCTACCAGCCATCAGAAGGAGAAAAGTTTGTTCTCTCCATCCGAAGCCACCAGAGAAAATGATCATAAAGCCTGATTCTATTGGATTTTTATCTCTGATATGTTGTAATGGGATTAAAATTGACCTGAGAGCTACAGGAGAAGCATGATACATCCTTATTTGAACCACAGCACACTCTGCCGTGTATAATGTTACAGCCATAGCTCGGATTTTACTTTCAGTCCGTTTACACAGTGATATCCTGTCATATTACGGAGTGCGTTTTATAGCTTTAACTCTGGAGTGTAGTATAGTTGAAGCATGGCCTACTGGAGCAGTAAAGCACCCAGCTGTGTCTCTGTCCGATTAATTGTCCATTTGTGCATTTGTCCAGTTTTTTGGATTACGACTGTCACCAAACAACGAGGAAACGGCACACAAGTAGACTGAGAAGTTTCATTGGCGTGTGATGCTCGATCAACAGCTTATTGACGCGAAGCCAGTGTGAGACAGGGCGAATCAAACAGCAGTTGTTTGCCACACTGATCCCTTGATTCACGCGCAATCTTTTCCTCCATGTCAGCGCTTTTTTTTATATTGCAGAAAATGACAAAGCCACTAAGATACATTTATTGATCCGTTGTTTCACTCCGGCCCTGTTGTTTCTTTAGATGTCCTGAACTCCACTTTCTCCCTCTTGCACTCTATCTCTCACATTCTATTGAGCGTACGAGTCGAGCCTTTTATTCGATATACTCGAAGGAACGCAGGAATCAATTTTCTGTTAGTAATGTGTGTTTTCTTGCCCATACTATCCGCTCGTCTATGAATGTCAGTGTCATGCGTATAATGAAGTAGATGTGGTGTGACTCTCTGTTGTTGTCTTTTTCTTTACCACCTGCTGTCTTTTCACAGCAATTTCACAAGGTTTTTTCCTCCAGTGTTTGTATTGGAAAGTAAAGTATATTCACCTTTTCATCTCTCCATTCCTTTGTTTATTTTCAGCTGCATATTAGCACCTGGTTTACGGTGGCAGCAGATTGAGCGAGGACAGCAACACTTACAGAACTAGCGCAAGCAACAGCAACAGCAACCTTCTCCATACTTCACTACCAGCCCAACATTCTAACAAAATACATTACCTCCACTTTTAGTCCATAATTCTAACCTTACATTCACTATGCAAAGGTTATGTGCCATATCGAGTTGAAAAGTAGGCTTTCAAACTGCACCCTTAAGCTAATTTACCGTGATATTTTCTTATGATGTGCGCATTGCTGCACCAGTCCAACTTTTTATTTGGTAATCCATTCTCACAAACACCTCAGCCTTAAGATTTACAGCACAAAGCTTTCATATGCTTTCATCATTGGAACAAAACACAACAGCAGTGAGAACTGAGTTAGATGCATGAATGTGAAACACTATTATGTAATCAAATTATAAACTCATTAATAGACACCTATGATAATCAGAGTTTGGTAATTATCCATAGTGGCATTAAAAATATGAAAATCATTTTTCAGGTCATTCTGTGTTTGCAGTTGTTGGAAGTTCTGGTTTTATTTATCTACGTCCACAATGCCAGTTCACTGGTCTAATGGAGGAGAATATACACACACAGAAACACACACGCACACACTTCTTCCGACCATTTCCCATCCTGATGTGATGAAGTCTGGCCGGAAACAGCCATTTCCCTGAATGTTCCCATCTCTCCTCCGGCACACTCCCTCATCCCTGATTCATTGCCAATAAATCATGGTGAGAGAGAGAGAGAGAGAGAGAGAGAGAGAGAGAGAGAGAGAGAGAGAGAGAGAGAGAGAGAGAGAGAGAGAGAGGGGAAGGCAGAGTGAGTAACAGAAAGAGTAAGACAAGGAGTAAGGGAGTAAAGTAAAGGATAAACCAGGAGAAAAGAAAAACCAGATGTGTAGTGTGTCCTCACAAGCACAGGGGTGGAGTTTGAAAGGATGACGTCTTATCCGAGAAAACAGCAACACATAAAAAACCCTAAACGGATATGCTTTATTTCATGGGCACTGGTCAAACTCTAAACAAACAGACAGGAAGAGGTAGACTGGGGACAAAAACAAACAAGTCTGTTGGGTAAATTGGTTGAGTTTTCTCACCGCAACCAGCAACTTATCACATCTGTACGCACACAAGACATTAAAGTCCAGCAAAACATGGAGCCAAGTTACATCCACTTTAGCTGTACATCTCTCTTTCCAGCTTTGCAAATCAACAATCTCCCACTCCTCTGCTGCATTTACAGGAATCAAAGTGCCAACCAGCACAGACTGAAACAATTTCCACATTGCTGCCCAGCCCCCCCTCCCCTCCCTTTCTGTACTTACAGAAGCATAAGACAGCAAGTAAATGTATGCCACCTGCAAACCCCACCCAGCTGAAGTGACTTTGATCAATGTCTACCCTCCCACAGGAGCTCCAATCATCACCACCTCCCTAGTTGAACCATCAACATTGCACCTCAGCAAAGCATGAGGGATTTCAGTGCCCACCAAACAACAGTGTGCTTCTCTGCGGGTTTACATTATCTCCTAAAATAGAAGTTAGCGCCTGTGTCTTAGAGGAAAACCACGTGTTACATCAAATGTTAAGCTTTGGGTTTGATGGCAGAAGTGTTGAATGTAAGAGTTAATTGCTAACGCAGACACTACCACAGGATAACAGATATTTTGAGTGAAAGCTGACAATCTGACTATCAAACAGGATTGCTATGAAAAGCCAGCATCCAAAACTGACAATTTTCACTTGTGACTGCTAAATATTATTGTAGTTATCACAGAGATGCCTCCTGACCTCACAAATCTTTAGTGAATTGAAACCCGTCATTTTCAGCAGATAACACTCAACAGTTTGAGGACAGTTTGGAGACAAGCTGTTCCTCTAAACCTGTTGTTGTTGACACTTTTCAGCCAGCTAGTGCTACACGTTTGCACAGTAACCTGTTCCATCAACAGGGATGGTGCAGATTGCGATGTAGGTGTAAATGAGTTGACAGAGTGACTCATAGTCCACCTATTCGACTGCATCTGTGAAGTTATTATGCCACACAGAAAGATGTCCCTGTTCTGAGATACATTAAACTAACCCTGCACAATCTGTTCAGATATTCAGTCTGTGTAATCATATGCTGCTTTTTTATCCTGCAATTAGTATAACCGGTGTGAAGTCTAGATGCCAAAAGTGAAAACGCAATTAGAATCATATAACTGGTGATTCAAAATTATGATCCCTATGTCAACCGAGGTAATTCTGATTCAGTTTCTGGAAATAATTCTGTGTAGACAAAGTTTCAGGGTGGTGAGAGATGTAAAGTAAAAATAGTTTGGTGCAGAATAATTGCAGCAGGAATGATAAGAATGCAGGATTACACCATTTCCTGGATTTGTTTATCCAGAGGAAGAGCTATGTAAACACTTTCTATATACAGAACCTTATCGCATCTGCACCAAAGGCGCTAGGATGTGTCATTCTGCATCAAGTATAATAATTTCTAATGCAGATACATTGGCCAAAACTATCCTACTTTTTTGGTGTGAATGTGTACTTTGGTAACGTTAGCTACTATAAATTACCTGGTGTAAGTATCAGTCTAATTGTAGGCATTTAATACGTCAAATTCATTATTTTTTCACCTAAATTTGCATTATTTTAGCCTCAGACATGATTTCATAACTATTTATCAAGCCCATCAGATATAAATATGAAGAATATAACACAATAAACATGATTTGTTTTTTCTTTATAGTGTATATAAACATTTTGTTGTCATAAAGTTGGCCATGGTCTCCCGCTATTCACAGCCCCTTTAGCCCTATAGGGTTTCCTGTCCTGATCAGCAGGGGCAGAGGGACCCTCTCATTACAGAGACCGCAGATGAAAATGAGAGCAAAATGAGGCCCATTACCACACGGGCGTGACTAATATCCTTCTACAGACCTCTCCACACACGCTGGACACGAGCACGGCCGTCGCACACGCAAGTTACACATGTATGATGTGCACACTTAGCTCCACACAAATCAATAAGATTTCAGCAGATGCACAATCGCACACACAGACAGGAAGTTGATAATAAACTTTGGTTCTATTAAATTGACCCAATCACAGGCTGCTCTGTGGGGGTTGTCTGGCTCTTTCCACTGTGGCAGTCCATACGTGTGTGTGTGTGTTTGCGAGTGTGTGTATTTCCTAATCATCCATGATATCATTAGTGCTAAATGCTACCCCAGCTCAGCCTAATTCCCGCTCACTAAGACTTCCCGCTTTAACTATTCCTTCCTCCGCCATCTCTCTTTTTCCTTCCAACTGAACCGTGCGACCAGTCCTGCAGTATTTCATCTCTCCTTCTTCTTCAAACAACCACTCTGCTCTTCATTTCCTCAAATATTTGTGATGGATTCATTTACTTTATTGGGAATCTCTCGTCATTAAACACTAACCAGTCTCCAGTTGAGCTGCTCCTTCTCACTCTACAAACCTCTAGTCCTTCCCGTCCTTATTACTGTCATCTGCTTGTTCTCTTTGCTGGAGAATCGTCTGCCTTCTCTGCTTTGTATATTCCCAACCAAATCACAATCACATGCTGTAAATTCTCACATGTTCATTTCAAGCTGATTTGCTCAATCCTCAGGCTAGCATCAGGTGTTATTTTTTTCATTTTCCTCCATCACTGCAACGTGCTTTTGATGTATTGTTTTCTCTGATTCATCTTTTCATCCACTGACCAAACTTTTTCTTCCCCCTTCTACCTCCCTGTCTCCTGTGTTTTTAACCAGCCTCCCCCGTTTTTCTCTCCTCCTTTGCCGATTGGGTCTGCTGAGTGATTTATGGGCTTGCAACAGGCTGGTAGAACGGAGGTAAGAGGCGGATGGAGAGAGGAGGGGTGAGGAGAAATTGGGCTGTTGGTGTTTGAAGTACATGAAGGAGTAATATAAAATACACCTGGTCCATCTATGGGGTACTCTCTGTACACAGAAACAAAGAGATGGGAGGGGAGGAGAGAAGAGAGGGATGGGCCGCAGGGGAGAGAGGGGTGGATGGAAAAGGGAGGGGGAGGGGTCACTTCGTGTTTCCTTTCAGGATAGCTTTTATGGTGTAACTTCAAACGCTGACCTCCCACACCCCCGCCCCTACATCTCCCTCTCCCTCGCTCCATCCGTCCGTCCATTCGTCCCTCCCTCCTCTTTCTCACTATTGTGTATGGCCAAGTGGACAGTAATTGGCTATTCTTTCATGAGCCTGATTTCAGCACTCTCTGCCCCCCACAGGAAGAGGCCCTTTTGCTGCCCCTTAGATGTAAGTGTATTTGTGTGTATGTGTGTGTAGGTTGTAAATATGCCAGACGGTAGTATCAGGTGGTTGAAGGGTACTGCACTGGCTGTGGACTCTACAGGCATTTCATTCATGTTCCACTGTGCGCTCCAACTTACAATATGAGACCTGGGATAATCTAATACGGAAAAATCATGTTCCGACATTTGATTTTATGCTGAATGCTCACTGGATTTCAAGTACAACTTAAACATTACCTTTGTTTATTAAAAAAAAAGCTCACATTACACGTGTTGAAAGCTGCGGTGCAGAGTGCTGGAGGAAAATTTAAGGCCATAAAAATTCCCGTGTCACATATAGTATCTTGGGCTTTGAATGGAGGTTTTACTTTTCCGTCTAAAAACTTTATTCCAGAATGCCGAGGGGCACTTAACTGAGCCATTCATAAAATGTACTGCGCAAAAAGTCTGTGAAAACGTTTCTTACGGTCTGTAATATCCGAGCATACTGGAAGTGATATATAAAAGCTGCTCCACTCACGCTAATGACTTGTGGCCCTCTGTGGCTTATAGATCAGTGTGTGTTCATTAATGATGCAAGCGTGTGTGCACATGTGTGTGTCAATTAGTGGGTGGAGGGGATTAGCCGTCCCTAGAGAGCGCTAATTAACACAACACACACATGCATAACCATGTTTTTGGAATTTTTTTTATAGCTGTTTTCACCATTTTATTTGCTAGTAAACTGATAGGAAGTACGAGGAGAGAAACGGAAGCAACAAAGGTTCAAGGCCACATTCAAACTCAAAACATTCTGGCTAAATGGTGATCACCCCCCTACCCCCTTTAGACAAACACAAACATCAACCCCACACATTGACCATGACCACACACACACATACAGAGGAGGGTATGTGATGTATACAAACTCTTAAAAGGTTAAATATCTGGGTGTAGGAGACAACATAAACACAGACTTAAACAAGTACAGGGTATTCTGTCCTTTCAGACGCAACACATAAACAGAATTGGGGATAATTGTGTTGTCAGACAAAGACCAGACAGCTCAAATCAAGGCGAGGGTTTTTAAGAAAGCTCCTAAGACTCAGAGAGACAGGAGGGGAGAGAAAAGGACACTTCTTAGAGGAGCAGAAGGAAAGTAGATAAAGGTCTTAATACGGTAAAGTGCCTCCTACCTCTTTGTAGTTCACCTTGGGCTCCATTCTCTTCCGCTTTCTGCCCTTCCCCTGATGACTCTGACTGAGGAGAATCCATTTTACAACCTGCAGGAGGGAGGATGGGGGGATGAAGCGGTGAAGGCGGGAAAAAAAAAAAGGAGAGAGGGCAGAGGTAGAGAGAAAAAACAACAAAGTAGCAGGTTTTTAGTAAGGGGGATAAAAAGGCGTGAAGGACGAACATGAAAGGCAGCGAGGCAAAAACGAACACAGCAGAGAGGTTAATCACATTGTAGGGATGAGGAAAAGAGGAGACGGAGAGAGTGAGTGCTCATATTCAACAGCGCAAAGTAAATGTAAACAGACATAAGGCGCACTTTCCGTCTTTCAAGTTCAAACAAACGCGCTAAATACGCACTTTAGCAAGGCCACTTGCCTTAACAGGGAGTATATTTCTTTAATAATCTCATACATGCTGTGCACAAATAAACAAACTGTTTTTCATCCTCAATCTTACTTTCACAAATTAATTCAAACCTTTCAACACTTGCTTGTGCCCCACATATAACCAACACAAATTGTAGGCTGAGGAAAAAAAAAAAAAAAAAAAAGAGTAGGAGCAAGAGTGAAAGTATGTTGGTGTGACGGAGCCTGGAGCACAGCAACTCCCTACACCATAGATCTCCATTAAAGCACCAATCACTATCAAGGCCAAACTTTATCTGGCATCGACTCCTCTCCCTCTACTTTAATTAATATCTCACAATACATTTAGTTTTGTTACACAGTTTTAGATGTACACAAGTCAGTCCATGAAGTAGACGAGGATGTAATAATTCCGTCACTGAGCACTTGAAGGTATTTTTAATATATTTGACAAATTTACTATTGTGGTTTGAGGCGGGTGTATTTAAACTGTCAAATAAATGGAAGAATGGGAAGATATAGGCAAAGCAATTAAGAACAGCATGAGAGCTTTATGGGAAATCGGATAGGCAGCACAGAATGACACGCAACAGATGTACAGCGCTGTGTGCCGCACTTTGCTCCGAGCCAGTCAGAAGGAGAGAATGAAACCCAGAACAGATGAGCGAAAGAGAGGTAGAAGGATAGAAGGATGGCATCAAACATTGTAAAACAGAGCGTGTAAAACAAGCAGAGAAGAAGAGTATAGAGAGTGTTATAGCAAAAAAAAAAGAAAAAAAAAAAGAGTGAAGGAAAGGAGACTGATGGGATTCAGATGACAATCACATCAAGCGGTCTAAGGTGCAATATTTCCAATCTGAGAGCTGCCCCCTGAGTCTGTCTGCCACTCCCAGAAGACGAGGAGAGCAGACTGACGGACTACGAGAAAGAAAACAGAGCGAGAGGGAGTACTTACCTCTGCTTTGACTTCTTCCAGCAGCCTTGCCTGTGACCACACGGCGCTCCTTTCATACAGCCACTGAACGAACAGACGAGAAGAGAAAGCAGTGAGCCAGGGGCAAGTGATCAGGACGGAGTGGAATGCTTTGCAGAGGCAGAGACAGAGAGAGAGAGAGAGAGAGAGAGAGAGAGAGACAGAGAGAAAGAGAGAGAGAGCAGGAAGGGGAGGGAGAGCGGAGAGGTGGGAGGAGAGGGAGGTGGGAGTGCGATCACTTGTTCCTCTGACGAAAACTCGCGACTTGACTCCGGAGGATGAGAGGAGAAGGAAGAAGAGTGGTAGTGTAGAGAGAAAAAAAAAACAGGAGGAGGAGGAGGTGGTGGAAAGGGGAAAAAAAAACAACTTATAACTATGAATCACATGGATGGTCGGTCACCTCAGTCCTCCACACGTCCACTCTTTCTCATGTTACACACATATGTAGAGCCATACATGCAAACACACACCCACGCACTGAGAGCAGCTAGTGGGCACAAACACACACAGCACTTACACTCTAACCTTATTAAAGCTTTCAGCGGATCCACTGCTCAAGTGATGTGAATCACACATCCGAGCGGTGATGGAGAGGACTGCGCGTGTTTGTGGGAGTGTGTTGTAGGGGAAAGGAAGACGGAGATGGAAAGGAGCGCATGGAAAGCAAGGTGTTTCTGATGTCAAGGCTGCTCACTGAGAAAAGATGCAGCAGTGCCAAAACACACCGCACTGACGTTCCCATGTTCACCTACTAACGTTACCATAGCCACACACAAAGTTCAATAGTATAACTCCATATGTCTGTGTGTAGAATACAAAACTACTACACCAGGAGAAAAAAAAAGGCATGAAAAGCATGAAGGTGTGTTTAGAAGCCAAGGATGGAAAAGAGAAAGGCAGACACAGAGAGGTAGAGAGAGGGAGGTGTTGGAGTGGGCTGTATAGAATGGAGTGAGTGTTGAAGCAGTAAATTGGCATTGTGTAACAGGATACCACACATAGCTGTTTTGCTGCCTAGATCCCCACTAACATTCCCTGAATAGCAAGGCTTTAGTCCATCTCAAACTCTCCCTTCGTCCTGCGCCCCTGTCAGTGCAGTGTCCCTGGAGAACCAATACGTAGAAGTTCAAAACTAACATGACTTACAAATAAACACATGAAAAGCAGACAAATCTCATCATCCAATCAGTTTACAGTCTACAAAATCCTTGCTCTATACTTCTCTAAAAAGGCTGAGTAGTCCTGAAAATGCTTCAATTCCAAAACCAGTGTCACCTTTTAAAAATGTACATATAATAAATCTGTTTTTCATTCAGCAAATATTTTCCACGACCAACTGTTTCATGATCAGGAGTTTTTTCAGTGCAATAATGGAAATTTAATTTAGCTCAACATGTCAGGTTAGATAATACCTGATGGTGTTTCAGTAAAATAGAATTAATTGTCATTTTTTGATGCTTCAAACAAAACTGACTCACTTGTTTTCACAGCTTATCTCAGCATTTGAGCTGTTACAACTGGCGCTCTCTCCATTTCTTCACAAGTTAGTATCAGCCGGGTTTTTACCGGTGGTTTGTGGGACATTTTAGTGGAAAAAACACCATTTCTTCAGGATTTCTGAAGTTTTTGTGCTTTGGTAAGTAACTGCTTAATCATATAGTGATAACTAGTGTCAAAGCGGACACAGCAGGAAAACGTAAAACCAGCACTTTTAAGAGTACAAGTACAGAACAGTTTGAAGCTAAATGGTCTGGTGATTCAAGGGAAGTCCTTATTTAAACTACAGTATTTCAGCCTAGATCCATCATTCCACAGGCAGTGCTTACTCATCTAAACTGAGGTCTAAAATAGGACAGCCTGGCCTTCCCATTTCACATCTCATACTCTGGGATCAGTGAATGTCATTGTTTATTATTAGGTTCAAACCACTTCCTGCCTTTCTCCACTTCAAGCTCGGCCAGGACATATTGTTAAGTGATGGATTGAGAGCACAGGAAAGAGAGGAAAAAGAGAGAGAGAGAAAGAGGGAGGAGAGAGATTCTTAAAAGGTGTTTGTGTCTAGTGTACATAATACATAAGCACTCACATTTGTAAAAAGGCTTCAATCGATCTGGCTGATCTTATTAGCTAGTGACTGGCACATCAAACGCGCACACGCACGCACGCACACACACACACACGCACACACACAGTCAGGTGTCCCTTATTGTCAGATTGTCAGCAGTCTCTCCACATTGTCCTTCCCGCCCTCAAAAGCCCCTGAAAGGCTCTGGTTACATCACCACATAATCTAGAAGGTGAAGGTTCCTTAACACACACACACACACACACACACACACACACACACACACACACACACACACACACACACACACACACAC
>JAQQZY010000029.1:35285113-35299199 GCA_030068375.1 Ostorhinchus rueppellii | reverse complement strand
ACACACACACACACACACACACACACACACACACACACACACACACACACACACACACACACACACACACAGAGGTTTATAGCTCAGAAAGCCATATCCTGACAAATTACACTGGGTTGACTGTGGAAACCGGATAAGGTAGAGCAGTGCTCCCAGCAGCCCAGTAAATCAGCAGGGAGAATGGCGTCTGGTCCAAGCTGCCCTAAATATAACTCATCTGAAATGGACTGATAAACAGTGGCCACTGGGGCCCCTGCTGGATCACGGGGTGTCAATTGTGACCCACTGAACTTGGAAAGCACAACCTGCCATTTAGCCTTTGTGTGTGTTTGTGTGTGTGGTATCTCTCTCTATAGCCCATTGAGCTTCGCCTTTTCTTCGCCAACTCCTCTCACTGCAACATTTTTCTGTGCAGGGTGGCAACATCAGATCTTCCAATGCCTCTTTGTTTAGTAAAACCTTCTAACACTGGAGACATCAAATCAATATCTCGACATCTTTTTGAGGACTTATTTCACAATATGGCAAACAAAGACAATTATCTTCAAAATAATGAAAACTTCAAG
Source organism: Ostorhinchus rueppellii (assembly GCA_030068375.1). Taxonomy (NCBI): domain Eukaryota; kingdom Metazoa; phylum Chordata; class Actinopteri; order Kurtiformes; family Apogonidae; genus Ostorhinchus; species Ostorhinchus rueppellii. The sequence goes on along the minus strand of JAQQZY010000029.1, from coordinate 35,298,633 downwards.
TCTGCAGAAAGTCAATAAAAAGTAAAGTTCTCAGACAGCATTGTATAGCTGAAAAATGCATTTTGCAGTTCTGTGTAAAACCTGTGCATGGTTCACTGACACATTCAACCATTAAGATAATGTATATGCAAGGCTACTTTATGCTCAAACATACTTTATCACGGCTTTAAGACAGGTTAGGATTAAGAAATGGCTTTTCTTGGGTGGCACTTAAGAAATTACTTGTTTTTTCAATGCTAATGTATTTTCATGTAACATAATTAACTAGAACACATGCCTCCTAGTGTCTGGGCATGTACAGTATGTGTAAGTGCATGTATTGTTTGCATTTTTCAGAAGTACGTCTTATGTTGTTGGTTTAACCCTATCAGGTGCAGAGAAACTTAATCCTGATCCTCCTACTCACCCATATGTCTGCTTCATACGGGAACACCCTAACAAGGTAGACATAGCACTCAAGTGCATGTTTAACCCTTTCCTTCACACACCGCCTAACAGGTTGAAAAGGGCTGTACTTGACACTCATTAACCTGTTATGTTTAACCCTGTTATTAATGTAGGGTTGTCAGTACAGACCATGATCAGCTCTAGGTCATTTATGAAAATGAAGAACACTGCAAAACTATCAAGCAAGTAAAAATTTCTAGCACTGAAGCTTTGGACTTACACAACTTAACACTATTCATGAGGGAATGGATTGATTTCAATTTTAAATAACGTTAATTTGTAAGTGTTCCCGCTGTGTAATGACAACACATTATTAGTGAGGTAACATAGTTAGAAGTTAGTGCCAAGCAGAAGTGCCATGAAATCAATAACACATTGATTTTCTGTTACGCTTTGTACGGCCTCCCACAAGTGTGAATGTCAATGGACTACTATGCAACAAGAGTCCAGTAAATGCAAAAGACAGAGGTATAATACTAAAGGACAATGCTAAAGTGTTAGCGTTTTACCCTTAAACAGTTAACTCCTGTGTCTGCTTTACACCTCTAATCTCCTGATGACACTATGCTTCCACCCTGGATAAAGCAAACAGGGTGTGGGTCCCACACTGACAGGATCAGATGAGAAGTTTGTGTTTGTATGTGCTCACTGTGCCTGTGTGGTGAGCCTTTATGAAACAAGACAGCACAGTACACCTGGATATAATCTGTTGCCACACCTGTATGCCTGGTATTTATATAGCTCACACTGTCACATGTGTGTCTGCACATGTAGATGTTAACAATGAACTGCGCATGCCGAGAGTTTCAAGCATTTTTTTGTCATCCATCAAACCTTTTCTGAGTTATTTTTTATGGTTAAAGTGAATTCAAGTTACTTTACAGATAGAGACAGCAACTTCTGGTCCACTGTTGGCTTTGGAATTAGTCTCTACAATGGGTGTATAATTATTTTAGTGATGTGAAATATGTTTTACGCATTGTTGGTGTGAAATAATATGTTCATTAGGTGAAAATGCCCTCAGTGGAGACCTGACACAAAGCATTTTGAAAAAAAAAAACTGAAATGAAAAAGAGTTTTCAGTCATTTGTTGCTAGAGCTGTAGGACCGTCTGTAAAGAGCTGCCCCCATAATTGAAGTACACAATAACTAAAATAACATAAATAAGCGAAAATGTAGAAGCCGAAATACTCAGAAACACACACCTGAGGATTTGAAGTTCTTGTTCTGAGTTCTGCAGCTCATCAGAGACTCGTCTCCACCTCAGCAGAGCCTTTAGGTCAGACTGTTCTGCCGTCTCTTGTAAAGAGAGCTGGAGGAAGAGAAACAGGTAAATAAGTAGATCTAAAGGAAAGGCATCAAAAAGGAACATAAGAGTCAAAAACAATGATTTACTGCAGTGAGAAAATGGTTGAATGAAATGACAAATGTGCAGTCATGTTATAATAAAAGCTGGACCAATTATCAGTTGTTTCTGTAAGTGTGTTATTGCTTCTGACTGAAGATAACTAGGTGACACGCGATTAAACCACTCAGACATAAGAAAACATTTGTGTAATTCTAGATGGTGTGGGAAAGCACGTGGGAGGATTAGACTTGTATGCACATCAACTCCAGGATAAGAACTAGCTACAGTTACACCCTTTTCCTCAGTCTAGTTTTTATCTACTTTTCTCTATGGCTATCCTTAATTAAAAAGTGACCATTCACCTCCTAGCTCAGTGTTTAAAAGGATACCGGGAACAGTGAGAAATACACTGCACCTCCAATGACTTCTTTCTTTTATCTATAGTTCCAACTTTTGGAGGAGGATGAGAAAAGTAGCACATTTTTTTTCACAGCTTAGTATTTCTATCAGCAGGACACGGTGGTTTAGGCTTAATGGTTTATTTCATAGTTGGCTTTTTTTCAGTTCAGTAAACTTGTTGCTGTTCAGACACTGTTTTGAGAATAAATATCCTTTTTCCAGTGAAACCTGAATTGGTATTTCTCAAAGCATTGCGGTTATGTGGTTGACCTGTGATTTTCACTTTAATAACATCACAGCACTCTTCAACAAGCTTTCCAATAAAACAGAGAAATAATCGTTGAATGTGGAAATGTTTGCCATGTGTGTTTGTTACGTGTTACAAATAATAGAAAAGTAACTGGACTGGAATCAACTTACATTAACTAAAGAGTGTTACTTCTTCATTGAATGGCCTCTATTTCTACCCTAATAAAATGACCACAGATACTATGTTATTTACAGCAGTCTCTCTTAAAGCTTAATATCTAGAAATGCATATCCAACTTTAACAAAACAATCTATTTTTCATTCATTCATTCATCTTCTATACCCGCTTTATCCTCACTGGGGTCACGGGGGTCGCATGGAGCCTATCTCAGCTACTGAAGGGCAAAGGCGGGGTACACCCTGGAAAAGACGCCAGTTCATCACAGGGCTGACATATAGAGACAGACAATCACTCTCACATTCACACCTATGGGCAATTTAGATTAGCCCATTAACCAATCAGTGCATGTCTTTGGATTGTGGGAGGAAACCGGAGTCAATCTATTTTTAAGAAGTAAAAGATACTTTTCTTACAGTGCAAAAAACTAAACTAGAAGAAGAAAAAAAACTTGCCTGCCATGTTCTCTTTTTATTTTGATGATAAAAAAACATTTTTCTTTACTTTGAGATTGACATCATTTTATGAATATTAAGTCCATCCATTAAGTCCAAATAATAATTGTTAATTATTATTAATTGTTATAATTTTTAGTTCCTTAAATAGCACAACTTACTAATATTTTGCCTTTTTTTCAAGATTCAAGCCAACATCAGGGGTAAAAAGGGTAGAATTTGATAATACCTGCTTTGCTTCTATTGCTCAGTCCACATCAAAAGTCTAGATATAAATTTAGATGCTCTGATGTTGCTTCATGTCATTTATGATAGAAGTGATCCTTCAAACCCAAAGCAAAAGTCATATCCACCAGGATCTGATCAAGGACTGGTAATTACAGATGTCAATCACATATCACTCACATCACCCTCCTAACGGTCTGAAAAATCTGGAAAAAATCTGCATCACTGCCTGAAAATACAGGCCAGGAGTTGATGCAGATATCTCATGTTCTCTCAGACCACTTAAACTACAATAACACATACTGTGCTTATTTTGGTTCCTTTTCACTCATAATCTGGTCTTTTTTTTTTTTTGATAGGGAAAAGCCAGTTTTCTTTTTCTCTGTCTTTGTTTTATCTTATGGATGGAATGAAATTATGGCCATTTTACCCAGTAAAGCTAAAAAAAAAAAAAAAAAACAGCAGCTGCATTTCAGTGACTAGACTTCTCTTCTCATTTTAAGAAATTGTTAACCCTTTATCAAGCAAGTGACTATTTTTGGTCGTTTCCACACACATTACAAGACAGTGACAGCGATAGTTCCAGTGAGGACAGTGAGTCAATGATCTCAGGTCTAGTGTGGTCTCCAGGGTCTGGAAGATCCACCTCTGCACAAACAGTGAGTGGACCTGCTTCGTTAGGTACCAGGAAGTAATGGTACTAATGTAAGGAATGATGTTCAAAGGGTGAATGTGGATGTGGACAGGGGTCTGGAGCAGCACGCATGTTGTTGTTATGATCTAAAAGTGACGTTCTAATGTTCTAAAATATACATTCCTTTCACCTTACATGGGTTTTTCTTGTATTTTGTTTTTAAATATTTCTTTTTTTATTTTTATTTTTTTTGCACCACTTACGGGTATGGAACCAAATATAGTAACGTCATCGACCTTAATTTTCTACATAACAATAAAACATTTTGAGAAATTTCACAAAAGCAATAAAGTCTTGTTATGTTCTCTGATAACACAATAAGTTTGAAACTTTTTTCCTTTCAGAGTATTCCTACGAGTGTCCTCTAAAAGGTTAACCCTTAAAGACCCAAATATTATTCTTCCTTTCTCTGAGCTTTTATGAATATCTACAGGATTAGTAAATTAAATGTTAAAAATTAACTGATTTTCACTGAAAGAAAAACCCAATATACAGAAGACAACATTACAATAGGTGATAAAGCACCTAAGGATGGTTAAATATAGAGAAACATTCATTTTAGAAGTGACACAAATGTCACACTGGGTCACATCCATAGCAGTTTTTTTTTTTTTTTTTACTAAATACAACACACTTTGGCTACATTTAAGTATATCTGGCTTGTCTCTAGTGAGGTTGTTTTTTAAGTACAGGTAAAATAGAGCAGTTCGACCATACTTTCTGTGCTTGGGCCCAGATAATATCCTCCAGGTAGGTGGCGAAGCCTTCACTGATCCACTCTTCTGTCCAGTCTCTGGCTCCTATGACGAGGCCAAACCATGAGTGGGCAATTTCGTGGCATAGCCTGGACCCACACAGAGACAGGCCTTTCTCACTACGGCCGGAACTCCCTGCATCCAGTGCGCTCTGGGACAGGAAAATGATGTGGGGGCTGAGGAGTGCAAACAGAATAAATAAATACAAGTAAAGAGCAAAAAATGTGAAATATGTCATAAAAGGGAGGAAATGAATGAGCAAAAATTTTTGAAGGAGTGAAGAACAAAACACAGATGAGGATTAGAAGATAGGGCGGCAAGGAAAATGTTTGCACAATCTGAGGAGGTTAAGTAAGTGAAAGGTGAATACAGTAAAACAAATATCAAATAATTATTGAGGCATTGCTCCACACTTATAATTACAGAAAATTCAGTCTAAACACGCAACATAAGACAATCTAGCATGTGTGAGTATTAATTATTATTACTGCAAATTACTGACTGCCTATCCCTTTTCCTATCTCTCCATGTGTTTACGCTTACTCATCAGCTTTTCCTGCCAATATCAACTATGTTGCTGCAAACCTTAAACAATAAACCGGTCCACTTGAGACGAGAAAAACTACCAAGAACGATGACCTCGGCAAATGAGAACCCTACACAAACATCTCAAACAATAAAGTCGTGCTTACAGGAGTGATGCTGTCAACAGACTTACAGAAGATTTTCCACTGCATTTGGACTGAAGCTTAAACACTGTAGAAGAAAACATCAATTTAGAAGCTTAAAGAAGGTTAAAATATGAAACATTAACTGAAAAGAATGTGATAAAGCAGATGACTATATTTGGAAAAAGCCAGTTCACTGTCATGTCCATCAATAACTGAGTATAAGAATGAAATTGACTGAGATAGGCCTTGTAAGAAAATACAGTAAATGGTGTTTGCTTTGGAAAGTATTTTATATATCCATTATAAGTTACTAAAATACACACAAATACTTTTAGAGGTTTTAGTGATGCCAAAGATAAGAAGCCATTTGTGGTTGTACCACAGGGCACAGACATATACACAACAGAGTCTGTGTGTGTGTCTTTTATTACTAAACACACTCATTAAGACTTTCTACCATTAAGGATAGATTACCAAAGCTGGTCACCTACCAAAACTGAAGAGAAAATTACAAGGCAACGGACAACTGAATTCCAATGTAATCATTAGCAAATGTTTGTATGCAAAAACTCTTTCATACAGATAATTATTTCCACAATTTCCATTGTTGATGTCCTTCTTATGAAGTCAAAATTATACTTGTTTCCCCTTTACAGTTTCTCCTCAAGTGGAGATTAACCCTTCAACCCCTGAGCAGTGCGTATGTATGTGTGAATGTATGATTTATTTTAAGTATTCAGAAAAATTCAGCTGTTTACTCAATAAGAAAAATTTCCAACTGTTCTGATAGATTAGACCTTGTTTTTTCCAGACGTCCCCCCATCACCTGTGTAATGGCGGGTAAAACACATGGTTGGCATTTTTTTTTACTGTTATTTGCAGTGTTGTGGTGATTTTCCTTTTTCTTTTCTTTTCTTTTTTTTTTTTTTTTAACAGCATTTCTACCGAGTTTTGACCGTGTAACTGTTTTTTGGAGTTCAACCATGTGTCAAAAAGCAGCTGGACTGACTTGGGGAAAAAAAAGAGCCCTAAAACAAAAACTACTGGGCTAAAATTCAAATACTTGTTGTTCAGTGTGTTCCAGTTCACAGTTCATCCTAAATCTTTTATTGATGTTCATTTTGAGTGCTTTATTTAGTAAAAACCTGTCAAACTTCAATTCCTCTCTGTCTTTTTCTGTTATTCCACCCTGTTTTCACCCTAAAACACGCAGTAAAGCAAAACCACTGAAGAAAAGGAACACAAGCACATACTCCAGGCAGCTTTTATGACATTGAAACAGACATTTTCCTGGAATAATGTCTCAAGGGTTGAAGGATTAAACAATCCAGCTATGATATTAAAATGTATCTCTATAAAACCTCATGGCATTTATTTAATCGAGACAAAAGCCGGTCATACAATCATTTGTATCCTAAAAGAAACACAACAATATTTAAGTATATTTAAGTCATTATTAAGTTATATACAGAATGTGTCTTTCCAAACCGAGCTGTAAATACAGGAACAATCTAAGACGTCAATGATAGACGCCCTAAGCTGAACACAGAAATACCATACATGTGACTTTAATCATGAGACAGTGATGGTGGACCAACAGGAGGGCTCTGTCAAGGCTAAGGTCATGGCTGAAGACTCTTCTGAAGCATTCTTTACTATTACCTTATGTAAGAGGCTCGGCTGCCTGGAGGGGCTTAGGGCTGACTGTGCGTGAGAGGCAGTTCTATTCTTTGACAGAGGAATGGGAGAGGGGTCACAGAGGTGCGAATGAATGGTTTCTTTCTGTCTGTCCGGGCCAATATAACAACATGGTCTGAAGTTCCTTTCACACTTAAGATCTTAAGTGTTCCAACCAACATTTTGGGGATTTATGGCCATGCAGAGGCTTCATCTGTAAAATATGGTCAAAGGGTCATATCACACTAGTGCCATGATCAATATGTTAAAGATGCTTCCACATTACACTGTAAATGTCTTTATCTGAAATTTGACTGCACAGCAGCAAGCTTAGACACTTCTTTCTAAAAAAGTCATGTTAAAGAGTCAATCTACTCTCGGCTGAAGAAACATTTCAGCTACGGTTACTTTACCTATTGGACTGGCAGTCAACTTTAACAATATAAGCTACTCGCATTGACAAACCTCAAGTTATTTTCTTTGCCCTTCACCCAATTATGTTGGCAGTAAGTCAATTATAAAGGAAAACGGCAAGTAAAGACACAGGCTAGCTTGGGTATGCCAGACAGTCTATTATAGAGGTAAGAAAATCATATATCTGTGAGACACAACTTCTTTTTATTTCCCTGAGGACTGTTTTATCTGATAGAAGGCCATTCCTTTCTTTTATTTAGGAACATGTCAGCATCATACAATAGCTCCTCATGAACATAATTTCCGAGACAGCATCTCAAATCTAATCCCATATTTTTCCTGATTACACAAACAAAGGCTCTCACTGGAGCAGGAGATGCTAACATTAGCCTTATGAGTTTCTTTGTAGCCTAATCTTATTCCACCACAATTGGATAAGCATGCCTTTGTTGTCAGTTCCAGCAGTGCGTATGTGTGTATCTGTGTGTGTAAGCGAGTGAGTGTTAAACACAAAGACAGCCTTTCAGAGACGGTGCTTGCACATGCTCCTCCGAGGGAGGCGGAATCCATCACTACAGTGACAAATAGTGTCATCCCACCATGGTAGGGATGAATAACAACAGCATCTTTCACGTTCACTGATACGCTGACTGACATTAGTTGACATCAGGGACCTGTCAGCATACAGGACTCTTATACACGTTTGTGCATATGTAGCACCGGCACATGTGTATACTACTTTCATCTCCGATTCTGATCCAAACCAAAAGTTTGCTGTGAAAGAGAAATTTTGCTTGTCATAACTGGGCTAAAGTGTCTGTGCTATTTTCGAGGAGGTAAAAACTATTAACTTTCGAGGCAATTCTTTACTTTGCAACTGAGAAAATATATCTTGGACTGAAAATTATGCTGGTAGAAATAGAACAGAAAAAAAAAATCTAGGTTAGTAATTATTTACTAAAAATTGCATATTACTTGTTTAGGGATTATACTCCTCACTAAAACTGACAACTCCTGTGTTTGACTCATGTTTGCTGGTCCAGCCTTAATTCTGTTTTAGGTGTTTTATCTTTTTGTGTTTTTAATTCACTGCTAGCTGTGCAACAAATTGCCCTTTGAATGTAATTAAGATTAACTCTACTTTCTGCTCTCTGCTCCTCTCTACTTAGTTGTGCTCTACATTTGTGCATTCAAGAAATGCATTTGCAATCTCTGAGGCTTAATTTGATGCAAAACAGGAAAATGTGGCCTCCACTGTTAATTATATTTCTTGTTCTTGATTGCCTTTATGTGGTGTTTTATACAGCTCTGAGAATTTTATGCATGAATAGTCTCAGGAAATGTGCACAAACACCCACACACTTATAAACACCCACAAACTTAGGCTCTATGTAAGAGACTAACAGTGCAACAGAGGGTGACAAACACAAGTGTTTATATCAAGAGGCCGTCTGCATGTTTAATGACAGACAGAAGACCTTAAGTGACCTTTCTGATGTTGATCCCCTGCTGGGCCATAACACACACAAAAATGAAATACTAATTAGGACCTTTCTGTGCTTTCTCACATGACCAGCTCATGACTCGGACTCACCCTGGGTGACTTGGCCCTGAGCTTCAGAGGTGTGAGTTGGGGCAAGTCTTCAATTTTGGTGAGACACAGATTGCAATAGTGTTTTGCGCCTCCATCTCTCCATCCATTATTCATCCCTCCATTCCCCCATCCATCGTTCCTGGCTGTAGGCCATTTTTTCCCCAGCGGGCCACTTCCATGCATAATGCAGCAGGGGCCCTATCATAGCCCTGTAATTGACATCCCCAGCCCAGCTCAGCTCAGAGCTGGGACACCACTAAAACAGCCCCACGGGAGAGAAGAACGAGGAAAAAGATGATGAGAGCGTAGTGTGTATACTGCACGTGTAAATGATAGCGTGAGACAGGTAGAACAAAGATGAGAGATAAAAGCCAAAGAGATAATTAATTGACTGAGAGAATACAAAAAATAGGATGAAAATACAAAGCAAAAGAAAACACAGTGGAAAAAAACATAAAACAGATATTTATGGAATGAATTGGAAAGTCAGAAACCAAAAGAGGGATGGAGAAATAAAGAGAGCATCCTCCCATCTGTCACTCTGTGTGATGAGTTTTGGTTTTACCCCAAGTGCAGTGTCAACTCCCCGGTGTGATGACTGTTGAACTGCTGAACCAGAGTGACAGAGGCACAGCTCCAGCATTGTTGGTGCAATTTCATACACTGTGCAAACAACAGCATATCCATGAACACAAAATCGTATACTTGCAAAACACAATAACAGACAGGTAGGTAGTTGACAAAAGTAACATAAAAGACAACATGTGTACAAAGTACAGCTTTGTCTATTCTCCTCTATTCAAGCACCCGTTGGAGTAGGGCTGCCTTTCCTAATGCCAGCTTACGGGAAGAAGCTTTGTCTCTCCTCCCTCCCTCTCGGACAGAGTCTGTGGGCTATTTTGGACACTGGGGCCTGTTTGACCAAACTCCTACCACCCTTCATTCTTTTTTAACTAGTCTGACTTCAAATGTCTGGCATTCCAGGCTGGCTGCAGATCAGCTCTTTGCTCCCAGACGGGGCCCCACAGGGCCAGGCCAAATGCCACTCCATGTAGGGCCTGATCACATGAACGGGGGGCCAGACTGGGGCCCCCGGAGAGCCGCCCCACCCACATACACTGCATCACATCAGAGCATGAAAATAAATAGCTGAAAAGATATCAAAGGCCATCAGGAACTAGGAGTTGACTCTACTGACTCTACAGTTACTATTTGTCGTAAACACTTAAAAGCCTTAAAAGCATGTCACAACCTGATGAGTTCAAGAATGCAGTGCATGCACACGAAGAAATACCTCAGAGAAAATGCAACAGTATGAAAAGGAGGCAAAAAAGAACACTCATGAATATCAGCAGAAATTCACAGGCACAGACATGCACATGCACACACACACTCTTATATGTACACACACCCACATACTTTCAGCAAAGCTACTTTGAATCCGTATCAGCTGGGAAGTGATAGCAGATGTCTGATCCATCCTCTCTTAACAGTAAAACAATCCACAGTCCAGTGTTCCTTGTTTAGTACAGAGTCCAAAAACTGACATCATGACAGAGGAATGTTCTTTAGAGAAAGTGTGTGGGTGTGTGTGCGTGTGTACATGACGCTGGAGCAGTGATGCCAGTGCACAGGTTTAAAAAAGAATAGACAAGATCTCTTTCAGTTGTGCATGGCTGGCATTTTGCTGATATGTTGGAGACCTCATCTCCTGCAATGGTAACACAAGGAATATTTGCTCATTTAAAAAGACACCTGGACAAGCAATGGGTGGAAAGTCAGAATAAATGACACGTAGAACATGCACATGTGTTCCTTTCAAAGGTATGACAAACAGGGCATATTCAGTGTTGTAATGAGCCCTGGTGTCAGTTCATCTGGTCACAACAAGTTGCCGGCAGTCAGTGTCGGAGGAGGCGTCAATGTGACATTTCCGTGACATAACCCAAATTTCTGTCTAATTGTAGCTATGTGCATGCAAACTCCATCACTCAGAACCCTCTTTTGGCTTCTACTACAGCCTGAAAATAACAGGACAAATCTATTTCACAGGATTTAATTTGAGACGGTTTTCTAGCCTGTAGGGTAATAAATAGACAAATTTTTTCTCTGTTATGTAACGTGAGAGAATGAGACAGTTAGGAGATGGAAAGTGAAGCCGCTCAGTTCTGCAGGGCTATAAGAGGAGTGTTTGACAGAATGAAAAGACGGATGAAGGCAGGATCGAAGTGAAATTAGCCAGTGAGCGAGCTGTCTTCTCAGCAGAGGTTTCAGGCTGCCACCTGGCCGAGCTGCCTGTCTGTCAGTGGAACTCAGCAGCTGACGGATGTACTGTAGGTTAAAGGTCTATGATGTAAATATTCTTTCAACAACCTGTTTATATAACCACAGTGCAAAACGTGTTCGGCTGACGAGTACCATTTTTAAGACATACATCGACAAGAAGTGTCATTAACTGGGTATTGAGCAACAAGTGTTAACGCAAAAATGTCACAGAAAAACACTAACAGGAGGTAATGATGTCATATATATTTATTGCCGACATCTCCAATTAATCCAAAGTTCCTCTCAGTGTTTTGTAAATTCCTCCGCCTTCAGCTGTCACCCATATTTTATTTAATACTACACACACAGAAATAGAGGCGCCATTCCTGTACTGAAAAGTACATCTGTCAAAAAAGTTCCCTGTATGTTACAGAAGACAGTTTTTAAAGCTCTTGTGTTTGTAATAAAAATTATGTTCATATGTACACGATACCCTTTTAATGGTTAAGTTTATCACTAATAGAATAGAATAGAATAGAATAGAATAGAATAGAATAGAATAGAATAGAATAGAATACATACAACTGACTATAATTGTGTAACTAGCAGAATGAAATTTTGAGTTTTAGTGGTATCTGGCCTGGGTTTCATGATACTGGGGATTGGTGCAATAGAGGAGAAGTCCAACAAGAGGTGATACAATGGTTCATAATGTTCTTAATTAACATTTGAACCCAATAATATTGTTTTTCTCCCCACATCCAAACATCTTTTTCAGTGTTGGGGTGTAAACTCCAGTCTTTTGGGGAACAGTCCTTGATCTTCTATATCTGTCATTCAATCAGTCACAAAGGAAAGGCAAAAAAAAAAAAAGAAATTAAATGGTCACTGGAGAACACAGAGATTATATGCAAATTTGAGAGATTTTCCTGCGTTTCATCTCCATTTTGCTCTAATCATGAACAAATACTAACTCGAGTGTAAAGGAGAGGCTCGTTGGCATGACCGTGGCACTGCTGACATCTGTCTGTCTATGTATGGATGTGACTTACTGACTGTCCATCAGTGGATTGCCACTTCTGGTTTGCTCATGCCAAACAACATCTCCTCAGAGCACCTCGGAAAGTTTTGTAATCTGACTCAGACTTTTACAAAGCCAATTTAATTTGGAAGTAATGTCCAATCAGGGCACCACATTCGTCACCTAGAGGAGTCCTGTGTTGTCGGAGCATCTGATGGACTGCTTTGGATTCACACAGAGGGATATCAAGGCGAAGGTGGAAAATTATTGGCTCTAAGCAGCATCAGTGGGCCAGAGAGCACTGTAATAGTAGCCCTTAGGCTAACACAGGCTATAGCAGAGATGGTCTATGATAAAGTGAAATCTGCCCTTTATACCCCCCAGAATCTCCGGTGCCTCTTTTGGATTTCAAGAAACCAAACAGGTAAGAAAACTGCTAGGAACTGTCAAAACTTTGCCTCACTTGAAAAGGCAATACTTTGAAGAAGACTATTCAGGTGGAAGATTCTGAAGAAAAAACATCTGAGAGATCATTGTGGGATGAATATTTTGGGTGGTATAGGAGTAAAAATCCTGGAACAGGAACTATACAAGTCCTCCTGTTCATCTGGTAATCAGGGCTACAAAAACCTGTGACTAACTGACCATGAATCAGGTTCGTCTGGTATTCAACAGTTATTTATTTGCAAGGAATGATAAGCATTTTTCTGACAATGACAGTAGCGAAACCTCATCCACTATGATTCCCTGAAGTGTCCCTGAAATGGTGAGGATGTAATTAGCAATGTCCTCTGAAGGTTTATCTGCAAAGACTTCTTTAAGGTAATAATATGTTCATACAAAAATACTAGGTTTAGGTGAGGACAGTGAGAAAATGGGTGTCCTAAAACACATGATAACAGAACATTTGTCTCCCTGAATACAAAGAAAACAATAAAGTTCCTTATAAAATATACACAGCTTTACTGAAAATGTTCTGCACTCTAATATTTCACTGAAACACATTTATATTTGATTAAGATGTGCATTTACTGTGGGATCATATTGACAAGTACAGTGCCTTGCAAAAGTATTCGGCCCCCTTGAACCTTGCAACCTTTCGCCACATTTCAGGCTTCAAACATAAAG
>JAQQZY010000029.1:35263167-35284444 GCA_030068375.1 Ostorhinchus rueppellii | reverse complement strand
TCTTTATGTTTGAAGCCTGAAATGTGGTGAAAGGTTGCAAGGTTCAAGGGGGCCGAATACTTTTGCAAGGCACTGTATATGCAATGCCATTTATTTCTAGCATTTGTTTTGGACATGTGCTGTTGTTGCACCTACTGTACACCTCGACCAACTGAACCAACCACAGACCATAGCACTACCTCCAGAGGCTTGTACTGTAGGCACTAGGCATGATGGGTAGTCACTTCATCCACCTTTCTTTTCACCCTGATGCGTTCATCAGTTTGAAACAATGTTAATCTGGACTCATCAAACCCAACTTTTTCCATTGAAACACAGTCAAATCTGTATACTTTCTACAAACTGATGGTTTTTTAGAAATGAGACATTACTCACTGCATCAGTTAAGGTTGAATAAAACTTGTTACTGCTGAAACATATTGATCACTGCAGTAATTATCTAGTTGTAAGCTCTTACCCATTTGCTTAATTATATCCAGATAATACCTTCTTTTGTTTTGGCTGAGCTGTGTATAATAACAATAGTTATCATCTCTATCTCTTCCATCCTGTGCAGGGAAATGACCCAGAAGCACAACACCCAGGAAGGGTTGCTTTACCTACTCAAGATAAGAAATTTTTATTAACTACCCATGAAAAGTATCAATGATTCCCTTACACAATGGCTCCATCAAATACCTAAAAAAAAATGTACCTCTAATTATAACTAAGTGAAACATGAGCCACAGAAGATGGACGTAAAATGTACTAAACCAGGATTATTAGAAACAGCACAGTGAAATAGTTTTTGGATGAAAATGAAGCCTATTTCAATAGAAGAAGAGCTTATATCATGTACTGTCTACACTGAGAATATTATGAAAGACCTGTTATTTGACAAATATTAACTAATGAATGAAAATAAATAGAATGCCAAGAATGTTTTAGCTCTGTTCAGCTCAAATAGGGCAAAACACAACCAGAGTAAAAGCAACTGGTAGACCAGCTCTAGGCACGACTCTCTCCCCAAGGCTAAAAGCAAACCCAGACATCAGAAGCATTACCACAGAGCATTTCACAGCACTTTGGTTCAAATGTCTCATTTTGGCCGGTTCAGCACAGAGGTCCCACGGACATTAAGCCGTCTGGCTTTGCACAGACAAATGAAATTACCCACAGCCTCTAGGTTACACTATCACACACACGCCCCAGGATGCTCACCAAGAGCAGCAGCGTCCCCTATGCCTTACAACAGACCCATCTATCACACCAGAGAATGGGTCCTTTGGACTCATCCATTAGTTAGTAGAATGGGTGTGCAGTGACAGGCCTGTCTTGCTACAGCCTCTAATCCAGACTTATGGCACAGTGTGCCTGTGTTACTGTTAAATGTAGTACGATATGCCAGCTGTTGCCAGCAGGTTCACATCTGAGGGCAGTTTCAAACAACAATCATTGATCACAATAGAAACATATTTGTCGCCTTGAGAGCAACACTTTGTGCAGTTACAGTTATTATTTTTTGCAATATTATAATACATAATGAATACAGTATACCAAAGAAGAAATCCAAAAACTCTCATGTGTAAATGGAAGGATAAGCATTTTCCATATTAAGTGTAAAACTGACCATTGTTAAGCAGTGAAGAGTTAAAGGGCAGCTGTCTTGGTTGTGAGAAGACAAAAGAGCAGGTAAACCTATACTTCAGATAGTGAAGGGAAGTTGAGAGGCCTCAGATAACTAGAAAGGTATGTCCCTGCAACAAAACGACTGCTTAACTGACTTATCTTCATCTAGAGAGCAGGAGGTGATCTGGACCTGTGTTTATAAGCAGTGCATAAGCAGAAGAACAAGGGGAAGCTGTTGGGAGTAAGAAATAAAGCTCACCTCACAGTCTTAACTACTTGAAATCACTTTTAAAGTGTGTACCGGACACTCCCTCTCGGGGGACTCCAGGTGCAGGCATGCAAAACTGCCTTTTCAACCCATCAGACTCCTTTTGTGTGGCTATAGAAGGGGGGGAGATCCACTCAAGGTGAGAAGAAAGAAACACCTCATCCTTGACTATTTGATTAACAGCTGTCTCCCATGCCAAAAAAATCCGACCCCCCACATCCCGCCCTCCTCACCCTGAACCCCCAACTGCCTTGTGAAAGACCAGGTCGGTGTCGCACACTTCTAGGGTTACTTCACAGATCAAAATGGAGAGGAGAACAGAAAGGCAAGAAGTCCACTGAGACATTAGAAGGAAGAGAGGAGGGTAAGCAGTGAGTGGACTGGGAAAAAAATAGAGAAAGGGGGAACAGAAAAAGGACAATGCAGGTCAACAGAGAAGGCAGGAGGTGCAATTCAGTAAGGGTGTAGAGAGAGTGTTACTGATGCTTGAAACTGAAGCCGGTTAAAATTAACATCTAATGTTTTAACAAACACTCGTTGGTCCATGCTTACTTCACATCATTACCTTTAAGTAACCATTATGTGCTGTATGTATAATTTCTAGTTAAACATGCAGAACCAGTGGTATGGCCCTATAAAAGATGAAAACAATCTCAGGTGCACCACTAGAAGGCTCCAGGGCAGCAGGGGATTATCCTGCACAGTACCATGTTCCCCCGGCACTCCAGCTTACACTTCCTCCCAACAGGGACCAATAGCCAGTGTAACTTCCTGTTAGCCCATAAACAAACAATGCCTTCAACTGAAGTCGAGCTGAAAATCCTCCAGTGCCACTTAGAGAGGTCAAGAGGTATACACCAGTCATAATTTTTACCTAGTGCCTGTGACAGTTATATGGCTGGCTGGTTTGGCTGAACTGTGAAGTGGAACTAGCAGTTTAACTACGAGATCATTTTTTCTTTCTTCAGGCAGCCACCCCTGAGGTGCCCGAGAGGGGTAGAAAGAAAATGAAAAACTCATTTGACAAGTTGCACAAGCAAGAGGAATTATTGCAAATACTTCACCGTGTCTACAAGAAACGAGTTAGTTCCATGTGTTTTTGTTATTTGCTTGAATGAAAACACAGACTATCAAGGAAAGTGGTAAGTGGCTCACACTATATATGGTCTATGACAGACAGGCAGATATTTTCAGTTATTAACACCACCACTTTTCTCTGCCTGGCATAAGTGTCTTAAATCAGGAACATTTTCTATGAGCCATCATCCTAATCAGAAGCTACTATCACATTCCACCAGCCAGGATTGGAAAGACTCAGTCTTGACAGTGTTATGGAGGATAGATATTCTCACACTATGCTAATAGTCATTCTAAAAGTTCACCTCTTCCTCATTATTTATGGGCAAGGAAGGTGACCTTTTGAGACACTTGTGCTACATACTACTGAATATATTCTCAGAGAACACTGGATATAAATAACCACACATTCTTTTGCGAAGGATTTGTTTCGTGCCATACTTTGGAAAATACTGACTCCCAAATTACTGGGCAGAAATTCTAAAACGCGAAGTGTTCCATATCGGGTTCTATATTGGATCTTAAACACAGTGTTTCTGTGTTTTTGAACTGACACTAAGCACCAAATGAGCCAAAGGAAAGCTTGTGACATTAAGCCTATAAAACGTAGGTGTGGAATGGTGAGCAGAACTCCTATGGACACCCCACAAAAGAGCCCATGGAGGTAATGAGGCCCCTGGTAGAGTTGGCATTCAGCCCTCTAGTTTTTGCAGATCCTTCAAACTATAGGCCAAAATAAGAGCCCCAGAAAGCAAGAGGGAAAGCAATTGTTTTTTTGTGTCCCCTGGTGACTGTTTGCCCAAGTAACAAACAGCTAGTTGCTTTTCCTAAGCTCCTAGTTCTATCCATATAGATGCTCACAGCCTCCACAGGGAAAAACAAATGTACGCTCCAGTGCTCACTGTACTGTATGAGAAAGGCAGAAATAAAAAGATGCAAGATCAGTTGGAGAGCATGATTCTAAGACTTTTTCATGGCAGCTGATCACATTGTGTGGTCACCTTTATATTCCCAGAAGAAAATTTAATGCACATCGGGGGAACTCTCTGAGAAAGTGTGAATTTCACTTGCTCATTTAGCTGAAGCCAAAGCAAGCACCAAGCAAGCCTATACTGTCACCACTTTTAAGCAAGCCAGCCCCTGTGGCTCAAAGGGAGGAATAGAAGGGGGCTCTAACACCAAGAGGAGGTCCCATGAAGGGACCGATGGCTTGGAAACAGAATGTTTCTCTATTTCCCATCACAGGGATGATAGAAATGGCTGCAACACCTTGACTGTAGAGAAAACCTTAACATCACTCACCAAGTCATTTTACAAAGATGGAGCATTTACTACCATAAAGAGAGCTTTTTGACCTGGCCCTAGTCTTCTAAAGTCCCATTCATGCTCAGTGTGAAAGATGCATATGTATACAGATGGAACATTCCGTCCATCTTCTGCGTTCATTGCGTGTGTAATTCTGTCCTTTCTCTGGGAGCTTGCAGTTGGGAGCCTCAATGGAGAATATGGAGCAGTACCACCGGGAACCATGGAGGCAGTGCTGTGATCTGAAAAGAACAATTTCAAGAAATGGCAGAACTTGTCGGGCACCACAGTGGTGCAGTAGATAGCACTCATGCCTCACAGCAAGAAGATCCTGGGTTCGATTCCAACACCACTAATTTTCTTACCAGTTTGCATGTTCTCCCCATGTTTGTGTGGGTTCTCTCTGGGTACTCCAGCTTCCTCCCACAACCCAAAGACATGCACCTGATAGGTTAACCTAAATTGCCCATCTGTGTGAATGTGAGAGTGATTGTCTGTATGTGCGATAAACTTGCGACTTGTCCAGAGTGTACCCCGCCTTCACCCTTAAGTAGCTGGAATAGTTTCCAAGCGACCCCCGTGACCCTAGTGAGGATAAAGCAGGTTCAGAAGATGAATGGGATGCATGGATGGCAGAACTTGTCAAAGAGCGACTCTGTGAGTTAGTGAAAAACTACCAATATATTTATAACCGCCCTCTCAATATTAACGTTAGTATCCATTTTGGTAAGAACCCCTCTGTCGACACCATGTTTGTTTTTCTTTCTTCGTCTTCTTATTCTTCTCAAAACAATTTACTGCTCTTCTTGGTATGCGGTCAGTATGTTAATTAAGAGGGGCGCCCTCGAGTGGATTGAGTGACAAACACTCATTACAACGCAATGGACACATCTGAGTATGAAGGCAGTGACGATTGACAGTTTGAAACGGACGTACCTATTTACATACGTAAAGCAAACATAAAAGGATCCTTTAATCTCTTTTTGTGGAAGATCCACCAGACTTCAAAGTGAACCTTCCACAGGTTTAAAGATTTGGCCTCTGTGAGTGGGGCTCCTGGTGCCTGATAATGACAGAGAAACAGGTGACCATCAACAAGCCTGATCAACCACTTCCAGAGGTGTATCCTGATTGTGGAGAGAAAGAAAACAAGGTACATCAGCTTTTCTGAACTCTGGATGAAGCTTCTATTCTGTATACAGATACCCCTATGATATGTTGTTCCAAATAAAGATCTTGTTTGCTAGAACTGGTATAAAACAATGCTATGGAGTTACTATAATGTACATTGAGAAAGTACAAATCGCCCATAGCTATAGAAAATATATGTAGAAACAAATTGTGCGCAGGTCCCAGGTTTGATTCACAAATCTACCTTCAAAGATGCCCTCTATCCTGATAAGAGAGTGTCTGTTTAAACCACGGCACAGCACCATAACCATAGACACAGACACTCCTTCAGTCAGGAAGCTCGTCTTTCTCTGCAGTATACTGCTTTAAATAAAAAGGAGGCACTGATCAGTGATCACACACTTTTTCCTCCATTTGAAGTTTGGAGAAGTTGTCATCTCCACCTCCAGACATGAAACAAATATAACTAGAGAACTTTATACATCCTTGTGTGTATGTTTATCAAAAGCATTTATTGAAGCTAAAGTTTTCCTCTGTTAAAAACTGTACAAAGCACAAAGGGACAACAAATAACTGCACACTAACCTGCCTCAATGTCAGATATATTTAAGGATAAACCAAAAATAAGCAAACATTTATGATATATCACTTTTAACACCAAGCCCTCAAAGGGCAATGACAAATAACTTATCTGACGTCATCACGCTACATACACATCCTTACATCATTATTTGAACAATACATGCATTCATACGAACACAAGCACAGGAATCTGCCCGTCTACAGTGAAGCAAAACAAAACCCACATCACCCACACAACTAAATGCCCTGTTTCAACACTTATGTTATTTCTTAACAAAATACGGGGAAAACCACCACTCTCTGAGGAACATCAGACACAGCGTCATTTGGCCATGCTGCAAACAGCGTGA
The DNA here is from genome assembly GCA_030068375.1 of Ostorhinchus rueppellii. Lineage (NCBI taxonomy): Eukaryota > Metazoa > Chordata > Actinopteri > Kurtiformes > Apogonidae > Ostorhinchus > Ostorhinchus rueppellii. Next base: position 35,278,123 of record JAQQZY010000029.1, on the reverse strand, counting down.
TCTCTGATTAGTCTTACAAGTCCAGCCACTGCTTCTGGACACATAGACCTCAGCTTCAAAGAGTGGGAGGAAATGCCGTGCCCTTCCTGTCACTCCCAGTCGGAACCAAATGACGTAGTTGAGATGCAATGAAATGATTACACATGAGCATACAAAAGAAAAAAGTATGAGCTATGTTGCATAAAGAATAAAGGCCCAAGTATACCCAAGCACAATAACATAAATAATTAGAAATGTCTAGGGCATAGTTTGGTGTCTGTTTATGACAATTCAGAACATATTCATTATATTTGGAGTGTGTGTTTACAAGAGTCCCATGTCCTTTCATCGCTCAGGACAATGAGCTTTTATATATAAGCTGAAAACAGTATTAACTTTAAGGAAATCCCCAACAATTTCCACTGATGGCACTGACTCTTTCCTCCACTCTTCTGTTTTCTTTCTTTTGATCTCAGACACGTCTGTAAGCCACATACAAACACCTCTATCAGTGTTTAACCAAACTGTATTTTTCTTCCTCTCCCTTATCAACTCCTTAATGCCTTAATGTTTTACTAATAGCATGGGGAGCGCGAACATAGCAGTGCTGCTACATTCCACACTCTCAGTCTGGTGTATCATAGAAACAAACAGAAGTGGAAGAATATTGCATAAGTATGCAGAAAGACACAGACAGATAATGATCTGCATACATCGCATGCCTGCTGGTTAACATGCATCTGTTCCTAACTACTAATGAACTCTTGAACAGTACAACCACAGCATACAGATTTGTAGAGTCATCAAAGAATGCCCTCAGTATTAAATAATATAAACTAAAAGTGAGTTTCGCACAGTGTTATGCATTGTTGAATGGCCTCATGCCCAGGAAGCTACATTTGTGCAGGTCTCATACCCCGTGTGTTTGAGTAAATCAGAAAGCCTTGTGGTACACAGTGTACGTGGCACAGCTCCTGAATGCAGACCTGCCCTTACTTGACTTCTTAATCTTTGGTTTCCTGCCCTCCCTCTGCGTATCTCAGTATAAAAACTTCACGCCACTATGAATCCTCCCCTGCTTTGCCTTTGCCCTCCCTTGTGTGTATCACAACACAGCAGCTTCATGCCTCCTTGCCTCCATTCCCTGGCCCATAGCCCCTCCACCCCTGCTGCTTCCACAGGGGCACTGCACAAAAACTGTTACTTGGCTTGGTCCCAAAGACGGGGGCCCACATACCTCCCAATCTCTAGATTAAATAGCGCCAGTCTCTGAAGTCCTTCCAGCGACTAATGGCTTTTGTTGCTGGGAATAATCCACACATCCTCTCCCACATCCTGGGGGTCCACAGGCCTGTCGTGAACCCCGCCTTCACCCTCTTCGTCTCTCTCTCTCATCTCCATCTCAATCTGCACTTCCATTTTGGTTGACCTCCGTGCCCTGCTATGGCACAACCCTGTGGTTAAGTGCGGAGGCATGTTGCACCGAACCACCCATGCTGAAGGGAGGACGTAGCGAGTTGACATGGGGTTGAAACCCATGCAGAGTTTTATAGGGAGTCAGTGCAGGTGCTATCTGAGACTTAATGAAGGCCCTAAATCTCTCCTCTGTCATCTGCAACTAACCAGAGTTTAAGCAGGGCAAGAGGGATAAGTGCCTGGGAGCTATCCTCATAAGGATAAAAAAAACATCCGTCAAGCAACAGCCACAGCAGAACAGCCTCTGTGTTAGGTTTTGATGTTCGTTCAAAATAAATACAGCAAGGAGACAGAATTTTACAAGATGAGGGGAAGGAGTACATGAAATTTGTCCATGAAAGCACACTGTGTTTTAGCCAAAGTTCTACTAATACCTGCAAAGTTGGGAAGTACAGTATGTCAGGACTGTGACCCTTTTGTCGCCCTCTGTCATTTAAAATGCCTCTGATAGACAACACTCTGGGCTATAGCGTCAGAAACTCACACAGAATAAATATTCAGGCATGAGCTCATATCCTGTCTGGGGCACTTTTCTCCAGGGAGAATGCCTGGAGAGATGAGAAAGGCAGAGAAAGAAATAGACTGTGGTTGCAGACCGCAGACACAGGGACAACGTTGCCTGACAGGATTATCAGTTTACTTTATCAGCACACTATAAAAAAAAAAAAAAAAAAAGCCAGACACTGATGGTCTTTATTTGGAATCAATTTACAATTTTAACTTTGTTCATATGGCTACTGGCTGGATTTCAGTCATATCTATAGGCGTACCAGATGCCAAATTAAAGTGCTTTCCTTCAGAGAAAACACAAAAATTGACAGATTTTCAGGGAAACTATGAGGAATGCTGGAGGCTAAGCTGGAGAGGAAAGAAGACGAGTTGACTGAACAGGACAGCAAACACGTGGGTATGGAAAACTGAGGGATATAAGACAAACAGTAAATCTGGAGGCAAAGAAATGAGTAAGAAAAAAAAAGAAGTGACAAGGGGAGGACACTGGTAATGGGGAAGTATAAAAGTGATGAAAGGAAAATAAATATGCAAAAGAAACAGTGAAAGAAATGAGAAACAGAATCAGAAAGGGTGTGTGTGTGTGTGTGTGTGTGTGTGTGGGGGGGGGGCAAAGAAAAGGAAAGAGGGAAAACAGGGGCTGGTATCTACAGTGCATAAAACAGTGAATCTATCATCCTGTGGTTTTACACCCACACATCAGCTCTCTACCTCCAGACCTCCACTAAAACGGCGCACAAATATACATACATAAACACACACAGGTCTAGTGTGGACCAAAGAGCCTGCAGACCACCTCAAACCACTGCTATTTAAAACACAGCAGACTATTGACTGGCTCGCTGCGTCAGTGAAGCTGAGCCCAGAGTAGAGGTTAGCCACCTCTCACATAAGGAGGGTCAGGGTTTTGGGTTTGGTCTTTGGGTCCTTTGAGTGGCGGAAAAATTGCTGTTAGGTTTGGAAGACGTGAAGGAACATACAGTAAGTCATTCGGATGAGACTGACAGCTTCATGGGTAGGTGTAAAAAAGAAGTGTGAACAACTTAAGGGATGATTTGGAAATTCCTTAACAGATTTAAAAGCAAGAAGTGCAATTTTGGGAAAAGGATGAGAGAATAGGGCTGTTGGAGATGGAAAATGGGCTGAAAGAAGGGGTGGTGAGTTTTGGAAATGGGACAAAGGAAGGGAGGGGTAGCGTTTTGGAAGAGAGATGAAGGGAGGCAGGAAAAAGTCATGAAAAGTAGTGAGTTGATGACGGGGCCATGAAAGAAGACAGAGCGACGTTAAATCAGGGTTTTACAGGAGTCCACCTCAAGAAAATTAGGATCCTTGTCTGTTCTATGTGTTTAGATTTGGATTTTATATTACTTCTCTCGTTGAAGGAATTTTAGCAGCGGTCAAATTCAGTCTCCAACTCGCAGCTAGGGAGTTATGTTTGGAAACTTTGAATCAGTCAAGAATTCAGAACTGGATGATTTCCACAAAAAGAAGATTGAGGCACAGTGAGAGTTTATTAAAATGTGTAAGGACGCGATTAAACAGGCTATAAACAAGCATTTTACTGGAAAAACAAAATCAGAGGCTGAATAATTAAAAATATAGCATTATAGTCATGCCTAGTTAATATTCTCCATTTACTCCTTTGTGGAAAATGTGCTCAGATCCTTAAAATACAGGATTAGCCGTAAGAAGTACAGCAAAATTAAACGCACTGCTTTGTAAACTTTCTCATTTGGATGTTAAATGTTATATATATTGAATAGTGAAGCACTGACAGGTGAACAACATACTAATGTTAATGGAGATGGGGCCAATTCTAGTTACTATAGTATATTATTGTTTAGTAAATAAATATGGATCGTGCTACAACAGGTTCTATAATTTCAAAACTTTAAAAAATGAGAATGATAAGGAGAAGTTTGTGTTCCAATTTGTGGAGTAAAAGTATGGAATAGATTCAAGGTGGAGCTCAAAGAATGTCCAAACATGAGCCAATTTAAAAAAAGGTTTAAAGAGATTGTCTACACACAGTATAAAACTGAAGAAGGTGTTTGAGAATGAACATATGGGTACTGGGTTGTTTGTTTTGTGTGTAGGTGTTAATTTGTGAATGTTTTGTTTGATTGCTGTTGTTCACTTTGTCTCATTGTTTACTTGATTGTGTATTTATTTTGTGTTGCCTTCAAAGATGTATCTATGCAGTTATTTATTTATTTATTTTACTTTTCTGGTATGCCAATGTATGCATGCATGTATGTATATATGTATGTATGTATTTATTTCCTATTTTTCTGGTATGTCAGTGTAGTTGTGTGTGCATGTGTGTATGTGCATGTGTATGTAAAGATGATAAGTGAGGTCAACTGATCCAAGGTAAACGATAGACTATTTTGTGGAGAAGGGGTGGGATTAAATAGATTATACTTCCTCCCACTTCTTTTTGAATACGCAGATGAAGTGACACTTTGTTTTCATGCATAGCTGTTGTTTTTGTTTGTTTTCTTGTGGCCTGTTTCATTTGTACAGACCAAGTAGGATTAACTTGTTTTGTTGCACATTTGAAATAAACTAAATTAAACTAAACTAAATATCATGTAGTCTCTGCAGCACTTCTTTTTTTTTTTTTTTTTTAAATTGGAAGCTCTGGAAAAATGCAAACAACCAAGGTAGTCAGATATATTGTTTGCTCTAACAAAACCTACATAAATAACATTTAATATCCCTCCCACCAACAGTTAATTATCACAAGTGACAGACTGAAGATTTAGCATGTTACTTGAGTGAGAAACAAAAAGCTGTTCTTTTACAGTAGCCAAATTTACTGTATTTTTTCAGTCAGTCAATGAATTAATCATGTCAGCTCTAATGGAAATTAACCAAAGCTATCAGACTAATGTCAAGGACAAGAAAATTTGTTCTTAAAATGTAGAGATACAGAAGTATAAAGAGCCATAAAAATGAAAAAGTACCTCAAATGTGCTTAATGTGCATTTACATTTTGGCGATTATCACTTGAATACCACTATTTTTAATACCTGTAGATTAATATAAAATGCCACACATTTTTACCTGGCCATGCCAAGACTGGAGAACCCGGCAGGGACGATGAGAACGTCAAGACGGGGAAAAGGGTGAACTCCCAAAACAGTGTGAGCTGCAGCCAAACAGTGAGGCAGCAGCCGGAGGACTCCCTAAAGAAGAGAAAGAATGATGAAATTCTGAATGCTTTGTAAGCTGTAGTATTTGCTTTTTCATACATTTGTAGACCTGTATTTGTGCTCTAGATGAAAGGATACCTAAAGCTCACTGTTAGCTCTGCAAAAGTGATCATCAATGGCCACAACTGGCCAAAGCCAGAGGAATGTTCATGAATTTCAAAGATATGAGGAGGAGAAATCACTGCATTCTAGTATTTGGGGCATGCAGAATCTTATCCAACAAAAAAGAGAATCATTTTATTAGTATGATTTGCTTTTCTACTATTCAGCAAATATAGGACCCAACAGGATCTGATATTATTGGAAAATTAGGACTAATCATGACACTAGTTAATATTATCAAAACCAATTAAAGCCCATTAATATTTACTGCCAGGACTACAGTGGGATTTAACAAGCACTCCTGAGTGAACAATCATTGGTAGATACCTAAATGCATTTTCTTGGTAGGCAGGAACTCTAACATTATGGACTTCCCATTTTTGGTGAGTTTTTTCACACTGATTTAAATGAATAAGACAACAACCTCAGAGTGTCTGCGAAGAAAACTGTGGCTCCTCATAAAATGCAGCTGATGATACATTATTGAAGACGTTTCACCAGACATATGAAAGGTTTCATCAGTCAAGACTTTTATGCTCATGACTTATGCTTTTCCCGTACGAAACTTTGATTTAGACTATGAGGAATGTTATGGGAATTCACGCTGACGGCCTCACACGTTTATTTTTCCATTCTGTAAAGATATGGCAGTTGAACCACTGTCATGTTCAGACATGAACATTAAATGGTGCTAACTGTCTTGTCTAATCATATGAAATATAATTAGCACAAATCTCAGTGCCTCTTTGTCACCTGGGCCTTCTGATGCAGGCAGACAGGGGCAAACACACGGTGTGGAATCACCCGCTGGGACCTAGCCGACTGCTCAGTAAATCGGCAAGGGTAGTCGCCATGGGAACAAGAGATGCCGTCATCCACCATGCCTGAATAATCAGTTACAGAGAGCTCTTCATCCTCAAGGGAAGAGTAACAGAATGCAAAGTCTGAGCGGGTGGTCTGGTCTCCTCTGCAGCAGATTAAAACGGGGAAGAAAAGTTTAATCCAAGGTTAATAACAATGATTTAATGAATTTCCTTCATGAATGAAAATACATTTCTAGGGATAGTGAACCATATATGGTACAATGTGTCCTGTCTCTGTACGTGTGGAAATGAAAGCGATGGAAATATTAAGTATATACGTCACAAAGGCAAACCGCACTGATCCCAAAAATATCGAAGTGCCGACATGCAATCTCATTTATTCTAAATCCAATATCCAGCACTAAGTCCAATCTCAGCATCAGAGCTGTTCCAAAGGTTTCCAGCGATGTCCAAGTTTCCTTCCAGCCATTCACTGAAAATAAAGGCCCTCCTTGTAGCAGGAGATTCCTGGTGCCTGCAGCAGGCTACGGCTGGACTGCCACTGGAGGAAAACCATGAGGGGAGGAGGAGGATTACTGGAAACCACTGGAAGAGCTGCCAACCTGCTGGCTGGTGGAGAGGTGCCCCCAACTCAACCCTGCCCTGTCCACAGCAATTCGCCCACTCTAAGGCCCCAGACTACACTCTATATCCTGTACCTCAATAAAATTAATGTCAACCTTACTTTTTAGATCTCCAAAGAAAATTTCAGCTGGGCAACGAATGCACTATATGAGTTTTAATGTACTTGTCATAAAAAGTTAACTGAGCACTGCACCCTATCCATCAACCTAATTTCACCTGCACCATTTTTGGTATGGTGAAAGGAAAGTTTCACCACAGTACATTGAAGGCCCAGACTTGGGTTAATAACAGTCTGGAGAGTGGGAGATCCTACACGAAGAAAAGATCACAGGAAAAACAATAAAACACCTGCCACTCTGGAGTGTAACTACTTCACTGGTGGAGTTTCCAAGCCCCCGCTTAAGTCCAGACTCGGTCCGTTCAATGCATCCAGCCCTGGGTTTGTCCGTGTTGTCACAGTCTACCCTGTCCTTCAACCCTGTTTCCAAAGAAAGGGGAAGCTCTGCTGGGATTTGATGCCAGTGGCCTACTGCCAAAGTGAAGGTGGAGGCAGGCATAGGCATAGTTACATGGTAATTCCAGATTAAGAAACCTGCAAAGAAGACAAAGAAGAGAAACAATGAAAATGTCAAAGGGAAAAAGGAAGAAAAATGGAGATAACTGAGAAGAAAAGAGTGAATGTAAACAGAAATCGAGAAAGTCAGCCTGATAATAACACTGGATTTTGTTCTAGTTCAAATTAATCTTTCACTGTTTTCATTTTTCTTCTTAAGCAGAGATAATAGACGTGTTTTCCCTCATGAACTCGTTATTCTTAACGCTTAACTCAGGTCAGTTCAGATGTTTATACGAGCAAGACAAGAGTTATAACTTCACATGGACACTAACCATGAACTCCCGCTGTACAATAACAGAAAAAAAAACCTCTATAAGAGGACAAGAGAACATCCATCATCTCATAGTGGTCTTGTTTATTTCCTTATGTCAGGTACTACAGTCTTTACAGTAATATCTTTCATTGCTTCAATGCTGCCTTGCACTCTTCCACACAACAATATGCAAGAAGGATATTTCTACGAAGGTAACACAAACAAACAAAAGAATAGAGTCATTCCAGAGAAAGATTCCAACAACCAACAACAAAATCCCCTTTCATAACTGAAAGTCTGCGTGGTCTGGGTAGTAGAAGTCTGGCATCAACCAGGAAACTATACCTTTTATATTTTATGCAAAAATATTTTTCATTACAGACTTAATTGGAAATGTCCCCAAAGGTTCAAACAAATCTTGTCTCCAGAACATTTGTGACATTTTCTACAAAGGAATAAAAATGAAAATCTGCTACCGATTCACTTGCATGAACCTTGATTAAACTAACAGAACTACAAATAATTACTTACTTTATTGTATTTTGTTAATACAAACATACTTGGAGCCTGAAACACACTCAAATAATTTGAGATGGGGATGTTCACCACTGGTTTACACCAACTTTCCTTTTCATTACACTCTTCAGTCATTTGAGAAATATTAAAGAGCAAATCTGCAATCTGTGAACAAATCACAGATTTTGTTTTTTATTGTTTTGGAAAATGTCACAACTTTCTATGAATAACTATTTAGAATTTAGTATGTTGAGCACACACTTCAAAATGTAATAAGAAACTATTTATCCAATGAGTTAAAGGAAAATGTCCTCTATCGCCATATCATTACCTGGATATGAGATTTTGGTGATAAAACACACCTATAATAGATTGCAGAAGAATTTTTTTTTTTTTTTGTGCAAATACCCCAATCCATTATCAAAGAAAATGTAAAAGTTTTCACTCCTCATCATCACTGCAGACACATCTCAGATAATAAAGTTGGCCTACTGAGGTTTAACACCTGCCTTGCTAACATCTAAGGAAAACTTTCATTTCAGAGAAATTCACAGTCACTAATCAGCCACATTTCCACAGGTGGTCTCTCCAAGTGTCAGAAAATACAGCTTACGCGTGTTCTTGTCCTTAAGAGGCACAGCCTGCTCCTCCCCGCTCATCAAAACCACACACTCACTGGGGGCCCGTACTGTTGCCTGCCATGTTGACATGGCAACAGGCGGCTCCTGGCAGGGGAAGAGGGCTCTGTTGTTGATGGGAGAACCAGCAGTGTAAACACACACCCTGGAAGGGTAAACAATGGTAAACTATAAACACCCTCAGTCTAACGCTCACAGCATCCACCAAATGCATACATACACAAAGAAAAAGCACATAAACAAATCAGAATGTCATAGCCTGAGGCCTGGTTATGTGAATTAATGAATCTGTCCTATTCTAAATGACACTCTTAAAATACAACACAGTAATCCAAGTGGAATGATCAGAGCTGATGTGTTTCCAGTTGTCAGAGAAATTTCCAAAAAGCCACTGTTTCATGGTGTGATTATGATGTGTTTTCTTTTACAAACCTGTTGTCCTGATCTTTGGTCCACCTCACGGAACCCCCTGTTGGTCTTGTTTCATAGAAAATCCTGAGAACACAAGGGAACTCCTGAGAGGTCACCGCCCCTCTCTTTCTCACCTGCAGACTCCAGCGGTCAGTATGAAATGGCAGGGAGCTACCGTCCTGAGCACACGGAGTACTGCTACACTGTGAATAACATTGGTGCTGCTGCCGCCATTGATTCGAGGGCATGGAGATGAGGTTTTGAATGAGGGCTGCTGGTGGGGTCAATGAGCCGAACCCTGCTCTCTCCAGTGGATGCTCCACTGAAAGGCAAGACAAGGCTGACACAGAGCCAACATCAACTTCTTCAACTTTTGACACATCGAGGTCACAGCAGTCCAGTACTAAGGTGAAATCACTATCACTGGTGGTTTCCCACAAGGGGGGAGACTGGACATTTTTGGATTCACCTGCAGTCTGAAAATCACCTTTACATCCTTCCCTGTGTCTTGCTGTGGACTCCAAATCACTCTTAGGGCTGCTAGCTGTTGCTTCACCACAAATCTTAGCATCATCGTCAGTTATGTCCACATCCCGAGTCTGTCTGTCAACACTGGTCACAGCACCAGATCTGGTCTCTTCCTCAGACCCAGTTTTGCCTCCAGGACGTGGCTCTAGGAACAACACAGCACAACCGGCGATGACTTTCCTGTCAAAATCAATAGTCAGGTCCAGCACATAGTGTCTGACAAGTATGTGGTTTGTATTGGCACGAAGAGGAAGGTCATCAGAGTCAGGATTTAGGTTTTCATCCAGCTCCATGTCACAAACCTACAGGGCAAGACCAAACAATAGTTTTATTTAGTCATCCTTTCATTAGAGTACAGATTTTAACTAACGCAGTGTTTCATACAAAGCTGTCAGTAGATGTCTCAGCCATTTGGCTCAAATACTTCAGTCAGTGAATTAAGTGTTCTGCCATTGTACAGTAATGAAGCCAATGCTGTCTGGATGTGTAAGCACAACTCAAACTCAAACTCAGCAGACTCCTTCTGGTCACACACTCCACAAATGTTTCTCCACAGGAAAAATATTCTTCTATTTCTTCGGTATCTGTGTTTGTGAGGATGATACACCACAGTCAAATGCAGCAAATAGTTTAGTGTTTGTAGGTTTGCATGTTAAAGGTCTATGAGATTTTTTGTCACAATACTTTTATTTGTTGAGTGATTCAAGCAGCTTGGCAACAGGGAAGTACAATTACCATTTACAGCAGGAAATACTTAATGGTTGCTCAGTACAACTATAAAATTATGAGCATATAAAAACACAGGCTTTCCACAGCAAGAAAAAAAGAAACGAAATGTCAGCTCTTATTAGGTGACTAATAAAAAAGAAATCTGCAAATGTTTTGATAACTGATTATGTGGAGTCACTTCTGAAGCAGAAACAAAAAACCTTTCCAATGCCATTATGGGCATTTGGGTCTGTTCTGTGTTCAACAAAGTAAACTGTATGTCTTTGTGACAATGACATTTAATTGGGATCCTAATGCATTCCACAAAATTAAATACTGATTAAATATAGACTTTATCTAGCTACTTATTTTTGTAAGTCAGTTTTTAAAAGTACAGGTAAAGTAGCTGTGTTTATAACCTCATATGTGCACAGTGGCAAAGGGCAGCCTCTGATCACGAGTTAGCTCATATAGCAGAGGCTCACAGAAGTCATGTCTTACCGCTGGATTTTATTTATTTATTTATTTTTTTGCCTTAAAAAGGAGCGTAGGCTGACAAAATATGAGAGTTTAGAAAAAAACTTTACACCACTACTAGTTCGTGCTCTGTATTCAGACAACAGCGGTCAGAAATGAGGCAGAGACGTCCCCAGACATCAGCAGATCCACCCTGACGAGCGAAGTATTTAGTTACAGGTCTGAACAATCATTTACATACCGCTCAGCATCACTCCGTGCTGGTTGTGAATGAAATCCTCACCTAGCGTCCGGCATGTTCAAGTCGCAGTGTGATGACGTCATAAAAACGCGGCGGCAACAGTTTGTAGTTCTGTGTCGGGATTTTCCTACTTTTTACTTGGGGTGTAATTTTTAACTTTGATAAATGATCAAATTTAGATTAAGTATAATATATTTAAGTATGAAAATATAAAAAAAAATAAATCTTCATTACAACTATAACCATTACAGTGACTTGAAATTAAATGCCATCCTTATATCTGAGTAGATACCAACCAGCAGGGACATAAACTTCTACTACTACTACTACTACTACTACTACTACTACTACTACTACTACTACTACTACTACTACTAATAATAATAATACTAATAATAATAATAATAATAATAATAATAATAATCATTATTATTATTTAAAAAATCACTACGCAGATTTATGACAACTGTGCATATATTAAATTTTATTCAGCTGCTTTTTGACCACTGTATGCATGACATGTTAAAATTCTACATTTAATAAAACACAACAGATACAGACATACAAAAAAAGTGATGAAGAACATGAACGGTTTTTCCAGTGGTTGTATTCCACCAATACACAGTCTAAAACAAACATTCTGCATGTCTCAAAAATAGGCACACATTTTTAATAAAAACTCACAAATGATAACCAAGTTGCATAACTTTTCCAACTTCTTCAGCAATTTTAACATAATTCATTCCATAACTCATTTATGTACCTGGAAACACATGGCCAACAAGTGAGTATTTATATATAAAAATGCATGCCAACTTTTTAAACACTAGCACTCTCATTTACATACAGTATGATTGGCAACATAACACACAAATTGAGCCGTTTGTTAAATGTCAAATTTCTCTTTTGGAATGTATCTGACGTGTGGAGTAAACATAATTCACGATGCTGAGCACAAACTGTGCTGGGCAACTGTTAAAATATTGCATCTCTGGTTAAGTATCTTAGTTCCTAAGTAAATAAAGAATTAAATTTGGCACTGCGTGTGTTGTAGAAAGGAGGACTATTTACAAACTATTATTAAGTACGAGAACATTTTGATCATTACGGTGCACCAACTCTTGCCTAGCGGAGTTTTTCTTCCAACATTATTGCCATTATTCATCTAAATATTAAAGTTAAATCCAAAATAATTTCTCAAAAATTTGTAAACAGCTAATGGAAGATATTTTATCTCCTTTATACAACATGTGGATTCAGAGATTAGTCTGCATCCTTCAAGATGACATCAGTCCACTCTACTAAAAGCTACATGGCCACATGCTGTGTGTTTAAAATGAAAAAGAACGACAAAACCTGACAGAGGAATTTGTATCTATTTTTCAAGTGCAAACACCCATCTATCCTTTTGCTGGACCAACTGGCATATATCATGCAGAAATGCCCAACATGGAATTTTAGAGGCACACAGCATAACAGAATCATCACTGAATACAAAGTGACTTCAGTACGGCACCAAAATATTCTACTCTATACACTGTTTGAATAAACACATTCATTTACACATTTACACGTACACACAGGACACTTAGCATTATTGGCACACATACAGGCCCCGGGCCAGCAAGGACCTCAGAGAGTACTCTAGCCTGCCTCTTTACCAACCCAGAGGAAATGTTTTGCAGCACTTTTAGGACTTGCTGTTATCTAAAAAGGAAAATCAACAGAGCAAAAAGCATCTGAAGATTTAACAGTGAAATTCTCAATAAGCTACACTTTCTTTGCCAAGTTCCTCCTTTTGGCTCCTGTAACAAGAAACCATGAAATCCAAAAAATGGACATACAGCATACAATAAAAAACACTGCTAGATTGTGAAAAAAGTGATTGCGAATCCTCCAAGTATGAGGGTATCACTAGCAGCTCCTTTCCTCCGTCTTCTCTTCTCATCTTATCGCCGCTCTTCCTTTTGCAGTTTTGTGACAGCCTCCCCTTCCTCTTCAGAGCACTTCCTTAGACAAGCCATGGCATCTCACGAGTTTTCCTCCTGAGCTCTGCGGAAACTTAGGCGTTTGAAGGAATCCCTTTGTGAACAAGAGGACAGTGAATCAGGGAAGAACAGAATAAGATGGCAACAACAGAAAGTGAGTCATAAGGAGTGGGAAGAGGAGGAAGGACAGGTGGGAATAGGAGCAAAAAAGCAAAGTAAAGGTTTCCATAGAACAAGACTGTTTTTTGTTCTTTTAATTACTCTTGATCTGTCAACTGAAAAGGTCTTTCTATACAATGTGAGCAGAAAATATAGCTTTCAGTAACTGCAGTAATTTCCTCATTTTATTCACCCAGTTCTTTACAAAGACATGTATGCAACACATAAATAGATATATTCCTTTTAAGACTAGTCTGCAGTTTAGAAAAGCTATGAACTGATGCTTCCTGTTTATCACGGTGGGATATATAAAACTATCTAGTGAAAAAAAACAAAAAAACAAAAACAGTCTTTATTAATTCCTGAGAGCAGTTTGGCATCGGCACTGTTTCATCTCAGTTTGTGTACGATGGCTCTGGTTCAGCTGTCAATATTTGTAGAGGTGACACGGACAAAGCAAATGGATCTCTGCTCAATTCCATTTGTTCTCAGTTTTCTTTGGGTACAGCAATCATACGCAGTGATGAAAAGATCAATGATAGGTGTTTTTTCACCTCGGTCACTCTTGTCAAAGCAGTATTGGCTGTTACTTTGGTGGGTTTGTTTACCTGTTTTCCAGACGAGGCCTGATGATGGGTTTATACAGCTCAGGAATCTTCCTCTCCAGCATGGGCCTCAAACTTTCTCTAAGGCGGTTGTAGTTCTTTTTTAGCTCTTGCTGGTACTCCTTCTGGTCTGAGGTGATTAGGTGCTTATTCTTCTCCACTGCCTCCCCACACCTACAGGACAGTGAAGTGGAATCAGTTTGGGAAGAGGTTTTGTTTCTTTTTTTTTCTTCCCAAACTCAATGAATGAGATAAAGATGTAGCCATGAATACACTCTTTGACTTTCATAATGCCATGCCCCATTCTCAAACATGATCAGGCTCAACAATGGATCCTTGTCATCCAATCTAGCTGTAATCCATCCTCTATCCTCCAGCTTCTTGCCTTATGGTAACTATGTCCCGTAACAACTCGACTTAATTGGACTCTTTGCATGCCAGAATTCTGAATGAGTTAACAATGCACTTGACTGTAAGGAACTCCTCCGTGCCTATTAGATTTTCCCAGGAATCTTCTGCTTGAATGTGTGCTAAAATGTAAATGACCCACAAGCCCATTTCAAAAACCAGTCAGTGGAAGAAGAGAGGTAAAAAAAAAGATATATCCTCTGGTCTTATGTACTTTAAAAGAAAATGCTCATTGGATGAAAGAGCACTATTAGCTCTGAGCAGAACTAAGACCAGAGAGCAGGTATGGGGTCTACTCACATGTTTCTGATGTGACATATGTAATGGCCAAAGTACAGACCAGTGTGCAGGAAATCACAGAGACGGGGATGATTGCAAACACATGTCTGAGTTTATCTCTTAGCCTTTAATGAGGGTAATATGGAAACTGCAATGTTGAGTAACAGTATACAGTAAATACAGAGGGTATTGAGCATTAAAGACAGCCGACTAGGTTAAAAGGACTTTCCAAAACATAAAAATCGTCCAGTGTTATCTCGCGGACTATCTGGCCGCTTGGTTTGATTTTTTTTTTTTTTTAAATGCAATTTCTTCTCAGATTCATTCATCTTCTATACCCGCTTAATCCTCATTAGGGTCACGGGGGTCGCATGGAGCCTATCCCTGCTGCTTAGG
>JAQQZY010000029.1:35240063-35261870 GCA_030068375.1 Ostorhinchus rueppellii | reverse complement strand
CATGTCTTTGGACTGTGGGAGGAAACCGGAGTACCCGGAGAAAACCCACGCAGACACGGGGAGAACATGCAAACTCCGCACAGAAAGGCCCCAAGGATCGCCCGGGAAACCTTCTTGCTGTGAGGCTGTGTGCTAACCACTGCACCACCGTGTCGCCCCTTCTTCTCAGATGTTCCTCTGATTTTTAATCATATTCTTGTTAAAAAAAACAAAACAAAAAAAAAAAAACAGTACTTACTTTTTGAACACTGATGATTATGTTTTGTTTTGTTCTAGTTTTTGTTTTATGTGCATGTG
This sequence comes from Ostorhinchus rueppellii, assembly GCA_030068375.1. Lineage (NCBI taxonomy): Eukaryota > Metazoa > Chordata > Actinopteri > Kurtiformes > Apogonidae > Ostorhinchus > Ostorhinchus rueppellii. Next base: position 35,261,573 of record JAQQZY010000029.1, on the reverse strand, counting down.
CAGGTGTAGTGAACTTGTGCTGACATCACATATATTGGGTACTGTATAAGAGTTTTTTATTTAAATTGTCATTGTTCTAATTTTAATTTTTAAAATGTCTTTTTTAAAAAGTAAGTATTGCAAAAATTCAAAAGCAAGAAGCACTCTGATACAAAAATATAAGGACAAGTTACATCTACAACTGCTGTGCCCGATTTTTTAACCTCAGTCCTTATTATGTTGATCACGTGATATCAAATGTCTTTAAGTATGATTTCAAAAGTGCCAAAGGAAAAAACAGACATGTGGACTTGTATTTATGATATTTTCCATGGTTTGTGTACACAAATGTGTGGTCATTACTGGCAGTTACTGAGGACTTTGATAAATGTTATATGTGTTCAAAACATATATTAGATAATCATGATCTTGTGTTGTATAGCGGGTGATTAAGTATTAACCGTCTGAGGACTGGAATCAGGGATAGGACTGCATAAGTGTTAGCTTCTTCCTACTCCCTTTCAGGCACAACAATTGTTCTATTTTTTTTTTTTTTATTAATTTTTTTTTTTGTTTGATTGTTTATTTTCTTTCATTATTATTAATATTATTATTAATATTATTATTATTAGTAGTAGTAGTAGTAGTAGTAGTAGTATTATTCCCCTGTGTTTTGTATCATGTTTGTGTCTGAAATAAACTAAATTAACACTAAAAAAACCTAAAACTAAATATATTAAAATACTTGAAAACCTCTTGACAATTTCTTTAGGAGACATTGATTGTTGCTCAGTGATTAAGTCAAAAAGTCTAGTTCACTGTTTCAACAAACATATGTCAATGTCACACACAGATCTGCCACTCACCATTTCAGCGTAGGATGACTAAACACTAAAAATAGCTAGCTTTTTTTTTTTTGGTTTATTTTTTTAAGAGCACTGCTTTCAAGCACATTGGCACACAAAGGGTCCAGTGCCAGCTTGCCTGGATTTAGGATAGAAAACAAACCTTACTGAAATTACAGTAAATATTTGTCAACCTGCTTGTAGCAATCAAGGCAGCTGGAATGTGACATGTGGGTTAGAAAATGAAAACCACCTTTTGGAGGCAAACAGTAAATACCCATGAGATGAAGGCATACGCACGCGCACGCGCACGCGCACGCGCACACACACACACACACAATTTAAGAAATCAGCAGAGTATCAGAAACACTCCTGTGGGTAGGATTTTAAATCATCTTCTGAATATTCAAAATATAATACATTCTTGGTAACAATAAACCTCAAAGCAGTTTGGTGATATTATGAGAAAATATTTGCTACCATCATATGGGAAATGAAAAATGGGTTCTATTAATTCACATTCTTCCAACCCACTTAGTTTCCGTCACTATTCACTGCAAATTAGTAGCAATTATCACTTCCATCTGTACATCTTTACTGACACAAGGCCAAAACGGCAAGATATCAGTCTCCATCATTGACAGATTTCTTTGGTGGTGCTTTAAACTCCTACGCTAACATCAGTAATTGTATTTACACAGCATCCCATAGAAAACTTTCACTTCTTTGAGTTTCTAAAAAGATCTGCACATTTTCTATTCATTTATCTCTTTCAGGAACTGTTCCAGCACTGGTAATGATAAAAGAGAAGCAGAAATGCAACATAAAAACAAAATAGCGACTGAACTCCTTTATGCTTGTGGCTCACTATGGAGGTTCTCATTTCTTTGTATTTTTGGGCGACTTTCCTTATTTTTGCCTGGCTTTGTTGCTGTGCGTGTCACTAGGTGGTGCTTCTTTGATCATACTTTACCTCATTATAAACTCTTTGAAACACAAGCGCAGTTTATTGTGGTGACGGAACAGCTTCGGGTCTGCTGGGATCTCATTCAGGAAGACCTGGGCCACCTCCAATGGGCCCTACAACAGGGGAGGAGAGAAGAGGAAAGGGACGAAAACAAAGAGACGGGATTTGAGACACAAAGAAAGAGAAAGCAATAACAGGGGAAGGAAAGAGAGAGAGGAAGTGTTTGGACAAAGGAGGAAAGAAAATGTCCTTCATTTAGACAGGGGGAAATGAGTTGCTAACTGAATGGCTAATGTAACTAAGGGCCAACATGTTGAACTAGAACATGAGGAAGAGATCAGATCTGAGAAAGAGTCATGATTAACCTCCTGCATGGCTAATGTCACCAAGATCCCTGCATACACCCGCCATTTGGCTTCCATTTGCCCAGTATGAGATCTTGTTATCCTAACTTATATTCATCATAAAACCACAGCACGCTCGCACAATGCATGCCTCACGACAGGCACAGTTAAACAGCTCTGATTAGCATCATAAACGCATTGGGCCTGGGCCTCAGTGCTTGGTCTGAGCTGTGGACCCACACACACAGAAACACAGCCTCCTGTGCTGATTACAGCCAAGAGTTATATGTTTACGGAGCTGCTGAGCATTAGTGTTATGTATACAACCATCAGGTCGAAGCGAGGGACCTGTCAGATTAGACGTCGGAAGATAAAGCAAAGGGGGACGGAACAGAGACGCCGTAGCTAGCTTCATCATTACTCTAACATTCACCATGCTGGCAGGACCTGGAAGCTATCAGATCAAAGAGACCTCCGGTTCAGCATGCCGTGCAGCAGAGACATGAAAGGAAGAGGGGCCGTGGATTGACGTTTTAACTAAATCAGTGGAAAAGCAAAAGAAGGATTAAGGTTATGGATGGGGTGTGGGCTTTGAAGTGTGATCACTGTCATGTCTCTTACCTGCACTCTGTTACTACAATGAAAACTGTACTTGTGATCTAAATAAATAGGGTTGAATTATTCTGGTTTATTTTCCCCTCACACATTAAGGAGGACCACTCCAGAGAGAAACAAGGTGATCATTTTTGCTAGAGCAGCCCATAAGTAAAGATTGGTTAAGTAATTGAGGATATCAACTTCACTCTGGATAGAAAGTGTATACACTTATGCTTTTTATTCATTCACAATTTTTTGTTTGTTTGTTTTTTACCTTTATTTAACCAGGAAGTCCCATTTAGATTAGAAACCTCTTTTGTAAGGGAGACATGGCCAATGTAGCAGCCATACAAAGTCCAAACAATACAAAACGCATACACAATGAACAATAAAACACAATAAGTATTCAACCATAATGGCGTCTAGAAAAACAGTGACATTCCTCCTTCACTTCATTCTCCGTGATACTTTTAAAATATCTGTGATGTTCTTCGATTACCTGGTTGACGGTGGCGCCCACAGAGCCTTGTAGCAGCATTTGTAACATCTTAGCATCTGGTTGTTCTCTGTGTGTGGCAACTGCTAGCTCTCTAGTCTTCTTCTGCATGTCCTCTATGGCCACCTCAATCGGAGTTAGGTCAAACTACAAATGAAAAAAGGGTAACATCATGTACAAGTTACATCTTCAAGCTTCAATCACCAGTCGAGGAATGAGCAAAAAATGGCTCTTGTGAAACTACCTCCTCTTTCTGAATGACATTGATGCGAGTCTTGACGTAGGGGAAGGCATGCATGGTGGTGAGGATGGTCTTCCTCTTGTATTGCTCGTTGAGTTCACCACGTGGTCGCCCACTCTTGGTGAAGGGGGTGGTGTACATGAAGCGCCGCAGGTTGAAGTTCTTCTCAAAGTTTGTCAGCCTGTCTTTCATCTCGTAGTCATCAAAGTAGGGCTCCACATAAGTGATCTGGATATATGCCTAGAGAGGAGTGACATTTTGTTTCTGTATTATTTATAACACAGGACACAATACACTGTGATAAAAATTCACTTCTTTAGTTTATCGCTTTATTTATTTTGCCCACAGCCACTAGGATGTTTAATGCTTCCTTTCCCAGAGGCTTAGAGTCAGCAAAAGAGATGCTGAATTTACATAATATTGAATCTATTCAAATTGTCCTGAGCTGATTTTTACTCCCACATCCTCTGGACACATCCTTATTTTTAGGACTGCTGTATTATTAATTTGTGATTTATGAGGAGTAAATACAAGTATGCACACAAAGTAATCATGCAACATAATATTTTGATGCAGCAAATGTGTTATATTGAGTTATTAAATGTGCCTGGTTAAAAATGGGCAAGTAATATCATTTTGCACATTGTATTTGTACACGTCTAGGCATGCTCTACTTCTTTATGTATTTATAGCTTCATGTCACAACTGGCATATTACATTTAGAAGTTATTAATTACATGAGTTTCACTGTTACCATCCACTGTAATAAGAAATTTGCAGGATTTCCCACCGTGTATTATACTAGCAAATAAATACCACCTGTGTAATATGCATTCAACCTTTAACTATAGTCTAATAAACACATATTCTTTGAATTATTAGTTAATAGTTGGTGCAAGAATCTGTGAACACATAAGGATTAGTACAAGTGTCTGTGTAGGTTGTTTTATCTGTTAAAGCACACTGTCTTTTTAATTCTATTTTCTTTTTAATATAACTTATTTTTTAGCTATTTATACTCCATATTAATTTATTTTTTTTAAATTGTTGCTGTGGTTGTGACTGTTTCTGTGGAGCAGGACCACATTTTGAATTTCCCTTTGGGGATTAAAGGTGGGGTCTGAGATGTTTTCCTGGAGCATTTTTTACTACATTACTAAAAAATCTCCTTCACACCCTGATGGCAAACAAATAATTAAATGCTCTGACACAAAAATTAAAAGTTTTAGTCACCTGTGGGACCGACAGGACTGAAAAAACAACATCCAATCATTTTGCACGCCCACTCGAAATGATTGAACGGTGATATGTCTATCAAAATCAACTGCCATTTGTCCCTGCCCCCTGCACGTGCGTTCTGGAGTCTGGAAGTGTGGCTTCGAGGGGTTGTCTGAAGAAAGGCGTTGGGACTTTTGAATTGTGTCTTTTCGAAATGTAGCCTGCTTGAGCCATTTTTCTAACATCTCAGACCCCACCTTTAATAAACTCAATCAGTCAGTCAATGGTTCTCATTTGCCCGGATCATTGTTCTTCTTGGGAGTTCTTTTCGGATCAACTTGACTGGTTTGGGTCACAAAACCATTTTCAAAAGAGCCAAACCAGTCCTGCTGACCCAAGAAGAACTACCAAGAAGACTATTACGAGTGATTTTTTTATTGTTAAGAACAGTATTGTACTGTATGGTATTGTTATGACATGAAATAAATCCTACCTTGTCGGGGTTGAGCTGTTTTCTATCCACAGGTGTTGAGTCCTTAATCATCACCAATGCGTCCTCTCCAACACACTGACTGTAGAAATTCTAGAATGGAATTGTGTTGTTAGAAAATAATAGTGTTTATAAAGATAATGCACCATGATGTTCTAGTAAAGATTATTCAGATGCACTGATATTGAAGGCTATTAAATAGAGCATGCAACTCTTCTTGAAAAACATTTAAAAGCATAAAATTAATTTCATTTCAGTTAACAAGTAATTCATTGGTTTAATGGATTAAAGACGGATGTTGACAGGGAATTGCTCTTCATGACATGCCTGCTTTGCCAAGATATATGAGCACCTCAGAACAGATGGATGAATCTGAGCCTTGTTCAGATTTGTCACACTTTAGGTCTCTCATTATGCTCAAGCTGGTCCACACATAACACACTGTCATTCGTGTCTCATACCTCCAGTCTGTGGGATATCTCGGGCAGATGTGTGATCCCGGGTTCCTTATAAATGAATTCCCTTTCGTCCAGGTCTCCGAACTTGGCCCCATAAAAACCTACGCGAAAATACGTTCCAAACATCCTCTTATGGCCCTGGGGAGAAACAAAGAGGAGGATTTTATATTAGTCTGTAATCAGCATGACATCAGTATTATATTCTTCTTCATTATGTTAATAGCCTTTTATGAGGGCTTTACTGTGAAGAAACCTTTGAAAGGATCAGTTTAAAATTTGATGTGCCTGTAAACCATCTGAATAAAACCTAATCTTATTCTTGGATCCAACATTATGTTAATTGTATCTTTTGAAGGCCTTAGTTGTCTAAAGTAATGTTAAAGGAATAGATATGAACTTAAAAAATCTAAATTGAGGAAATTTAACTCTGTATATTTCTTCATACCTAACTAGAACATTAGAATCTCAGTGTGTTTCTAAAATTACAAGTATTGTACAAAAGTCTTAGGCCACCTTCAACTTTGTTGTTTTTGCAGGATTGAAATGAGAATATTTGTCATTCTTTGTTTCTTCACAAACAACAATAAAAAGGCAGGAAATATGTGCACAGCCTTAAAACCTGCACAGAAAAAGGTTCTAAAGGTTAACGTCAGTACTTAGTGACCCCTGTATCCATGACAAAAAGCAGCACAAACAAACATCACACATGTGTTAAATGAAACCTGGTATAAAACATTAATAAATGAATACTATAACTCTCATATTGATCAAAAGCCTTAAAAGACATTAAGTGTATAGTGAGGTCATGCTAAATACTACCACTTTGGTTTATAGAAGCTGTTTTTCCTGTGAAACTAGTACTTTTACTGCTATACATACTTCCCACATATTCAGATTGTATCTTGATACCAAGACTGAGAAATGCACGTGTGGTCATTACAACTTTACTAAACCAACAAACCTAATGTTGGCCTAGGACTTTTTCACAGTACTGTATATTCAATAAATGAATGTGCCCCTGTAATGCAGTTATTACCTTCTGAATGATGTTATCAAAGGCTCTCTGTAGTTTATCATGAGTGGATGCCAACTTTCTGAAGTCTCTATGTGCTTCGAGGATTGGTATGATGATCTTGTAGACCTCGTTCACAGCCTCATAAAGACCACCCTAATAAAACAGGTTTGGCTTTCATCATTATCACATGACGGAGGAATTACTTTCAGTTGTCACCAAAAACGTTAATCCAAAATAACAATCCAAATATTTATTAATGACTAATATGAATCACTTAGAACATTTGTATGCACCACATCCAATGTTAACATAGCTCAGATATCTCACATTGCTGAAAAGTTCAGCAGCCTGCTCCAGCAGTCCCACCAGGCCACTCTCGGTGAAGTAGCGTCCGGAACACACCCCATCCTCGTCTGGGGACAGGATGTCATCTGACACTGCAGACTCCTCCAGCACATTAGGGGATATGTTCTGAGAAGGGAGAAAATCAGTTGGTTAATCAATCAATTAACCCTCTTAATCAAATAATCAATCACGTGGCTGGCTTTAAAAGGAGATGTCCTAGAGTTTAAAATGGAACTAATTTGATGACCATCCAATCAATGACCTGCTGACTGCTGCAGGTTAGAATGTCCTGTACCTGAGCACCACGGAGACCTCCTGTCTCATACAGGTCATCAATAACACCTTATCATTGTAGCTGCTCTTAGAAGTGTTTATTTTTAGTTCAGGGGGACAGTCTGTTCACATGCTCCCTCTGGAGCACATTTGGCTTTTTTTCCCCCCTCCTCAACTTCAAAGGCTTTTTGTTAAGCAGCGCTACCAAGGGAGCATATTTATATGTTGACGTTATGAGTGTACAGCTCCCCCCTCTGGACACACAACCAATTTTGGAAATCATCCTTGGGGAAATGCATAATGTGATATTTTGTGCAAGGAAGGGTTTGCTTCCATTCAACAAAACAACCACCAGCCACAACAAACAAATGATTAATGCATATTTATGTGGCTGTAATTGTTGCTTTCCTCATACTTTTACAATGAACATCTGGTTGTGTTTAAATCCTTTCTGTTCATCTGCATCTGTATGATTTCTCAATACCTGGAAGGTGACACTGCCAACGGGCAGGTACTTGTGGTCCTCTAGCATACTGAGATACTCCGCCACCAGGGCAGCAGCATGAACCAGGCACATAGCCGACTCAGTGTAGCACTTCCTGTTGTTGTGCTTCTCTGCCATGTTCTGTAGCCAGGTCAGACGGAGGTCAGGAGACGTCTGGTAGCCCTTTGCTATCCTGGGGAGTAAATTAACGCAAATGGTAGAAGTAGAAGTTAATGACATGAAAATAAGTAGGTTCTTAGTGTGTTTAAGCCTTGTTATTTATGTTTTGGCAAGAGTCCAAAAATACTACAAAGGCATAATGTCTATGTCCAAATAAATGTGTAAATCACTAATTAGAAATAAAACATTCAGAACATAAAATGCATAAATATCCAAATCTAAAATCTGTGCATGAGGTTACAGATGGAATAAACATTCAACTAAAGATATGCAATTAAATCCAAAAACATGTTAATTGTTTTTCTGTTAATGCAAAGCATGAATAATCATTAGGCCAAACACATGGGAATAAAGCTAAAACATGAATTGCATTTAATTACAGAGTAGGTGAGTCACTACTATACTTACAAATGGATTCATGCATCTGGGGGCCAAATGGCTCCTGCACCACTGACCTTTGTGAGTTTGGGAGCTTAGAGGTAAATGTTGGGGTGAGCTTAGTTAAGTGTGTAAAGCTAATGGTTCATTTTGTGCAGCTGTCAGACACCCTGCAGGTGACTTTGAGCAAAACTCAAACAGAAAAGTGCATGATAAATGGCACATGTCGGTGACATTACAGCATGTAGAGGTAAAGTGCCTAAATCAACATACAGGACATGTATGCTCTCTTTGTCTCAGCGTTTCCCCTTCGTGCTTTCACACACACATTTGTACACACACACTATTTGATTTGCATATACACAAAGCCAGATCAGAAGACTAAACTGCTACCACATGGTTTCCATAGTGAGGGCAGCAAATAGAGGCAAAACAAGGCAGACCACAGAGAAATAGGAACCAGCACTGAAACACTGAGAGAAGCCACAGGGTGATGAGAGTTCACAAAGGCTGAAAATGAAATATTAACAGACATACAGACACTGAGGACAGAAAGACAAGGTCACAATGCAATTATGGAAGATACTTTTAGTCCTTACCTGTACATGAGGTCCATAAGCATCTCAGGATCCTCCTGAAACTCCCTCATCTTCACTGTGTCTGACAAAATACTGTTAAGGTTCCTTAGAAGCTCATCAACCTAAAAATACAATGATATAAAAAGACAGGGATGAAGTCCAAATAATAGCAGCAGCAGCAGCGGTGCACATGCATGTGTATTATTTTCTACCTGTGAAGGCAGCTGAGTGTTCTGCATCTCTGTGTCCTCCTCGGCATAGGCTAGGATGGTACGGAGTGAGCGTCGCAAGTATTCCTCCTGGAAGTCTGATGACTTGCCAACGAGAGAGGCCAAAGACATGGTGACCTGCATCTTCACTCTTGAGAAATTCTGACAGAGACAGAGTGGACTGCAGTGAATTTCATGGTCTGACATTCAGCAGCGTTTTTCATTTATTAAATACAGTATGAACACTGGAACGATATAAAACAGTGTAGGTCTACTTAGTTTTCATATCATCTCAAGAACTATTACTATATTCAGAGGCAAGGCAAACTAGCATAATAAGAAAGTAAGCTTGCAAATATCCAAGCTTGGTTTGTCAGTGTGGTGTCAATAACAGACGCCAGCGCCAAAGTCCACTACAGCCCCCCCTCCTACCACCACTACACTCACACAGTAGTGCTAAATATCAGGCTGAATTCTATTAAGCAAAACGGTCCACAATTGATACTCTTGAAGGCACAATAAAATGCTTGTGATAAAACAGAAAATGCTTAACAGAAGCTATAAAACCATAGAGAGGAAAATAATGAGCTCTATAGTAATTATATAAAAAAAAGAAGAAAAAAAAACCTGCTGCAATTCTGTAAAGAAAGTCTGTAATGTTTAATCAAAGTCATAACCATCTTGTAGGTGTCCGAGATAAAGCCATAAAGTATACAACATTTATTTTTGGTGATATAATTTGTAGGTTTTTGCATTTTATAGAATTTTAATGGTGTGAAGATTCTAATATTATTCATTAGACGAGTTATGGCAACTGTTCCTTTTTACAGAGGATAAGGTTCATTTAGACTGTGCCCAAGAGAAAATAATAAATTAAAGCTAAATATTAAAAGAAATATGAGTCAGCGATTGTTTTTTTTTGTTTTCTTAAAGGCTTAATTGTTAAACGCAAACATTCTGTGTATTCAGAAGATACTGAAACACATAATAAAGATAATAAGACTAACAAAAGTAAGACTCAGTGGTGGTTATTATTATTATTATTATTATTATTATTATTATTATTATTATTATTATTATTATTATTATTATTATTATGTCAATATTGGGCTGTTTTCATTGTTTTCATCACCCAGGTTCTCTTATTTTTCCTTTCTTCACTCTCCTTGTTTGAGCTAACCTGACAAACACCCCTCCATCCTCTGCAGCGAGGTCTGGGAGTGTGTGAGAGACACTGTGGCCATGTATGTGTGAAGTCCCATCTATCTCCAGCATGACCAGCTAAGCGGGAAATGATCTCCCATTAGCAGAGACATAATCACCCATGGATCATCTCTACGGCCCCATTCTGTTCAACTGAGCATGGAGCCAGAGCCTAACCACCCATCACTGCCCTCTAACTCAGTGTGTATATGTGTGTGTGTTCCAAAAAGTAGCCTAAATGATCACTTAAGTCAACACATAACTCTCCTCGTCCCTCTTTCCCCTTTTCTTTCTCATCTCGTCCTATTTATCCAGCTTTTTTTCCAAGCTTTTTTTTTTTTTTTTTTAGAAACTAAAACATTTTAAACCATATGTATCTGTTTTTGGTGATTTGTTCCATTTCAGGAAAAAGACCTGGCATTTTATTTTATTACCACAATCTTAAAAAAAAGTAAAAGATGGAGAGAAGAAAGAAGTGTGTGTGACAGATGGAGAACAACGTGAGGGAGGATGAAGGGATAAAAATATAAACAAAGGAAGAAGCAGAGAGTGAGTTCTGTATGAATGAGTCATACGGCTGCTACGCTAATTCAGATCACAGCTCCCTCTGTATACACCATATAAACAAACATACGCTGGGACACGCAGAGGGGAAAGAAATCACTTTAAACTGCAGAAAACGTATGTGTGCTTAAGTGTGCTCCACAGGCTTGGATCTGCCTTTCATTAAATTGTACATAGTGTAAACACAGGAAATATTGACTGAAAGGGTAGTTATCGAACTAGCAGGGAAACAGAAAGAGGAGACACTTTATCCTAAACCTCCATTCCTTTACAACTGTCTCTTCTCAATCTTTGTCATTTCTTCTTCCCTCCATCTTCACGTCGCCTCTAGCAAAAACACTTCCCTATCTCTATCATAATTTCCTCTTTTCCACTCCTATCACATTCCCTCTTTTTTCTCTCTCTCTACCCAAGTCACTGCCCATGAGGTGAATATACTTACCATGCACACATGTTCACTCATACATATGTACTGAGACACGCACATACATTCGCACTCGCATGCAGAGGTCTGGCTGTCATTAGTTAAAGAGGGGTGGGAACATACAGAGGCAGACAGTGACATATCTCTCTGCTCTCTACTCAGAGACACATCCTTCAATAGAAACTTTCTGCGGCTTGCTCAAAATAGACATGGAAAAGACATTAAAGCTGTGCTTGAGAGGAAAAGTGGAAAAGATAGGATAAGATGTGTGCATCTCCCTCCTTCTGTCTGTGTCGAGAACATGAGGACGTAAATCATGAGTGATTCTGAAATCATGTGTGTGCTAAAATTAAATTTAATCTGACATAAATGCAATTTCCTCTGCAAGCATAGATGTTAGATAAGGTTTCATGTGACATAAAGGTAGAGCATGCCTGACATTTGCTGTGTGGACGTGTAAGTGCGACTTGTTATCTTTTGTGTTAACAGTGTGTTTTCGTGTGTGTGTGTGTGTGTGTGCCATGTTGCTCACGCTGGCATTGCTGTAGCTGTATCTCATGATGAGGTAGAGGGTGGCACAGGCCTGGCTCCTGTTCTCATCAACAGGGCTGCTGCAGTATTGAAGAACCTTCTGGCACAGGTCTGCACACTGCTCCGCCTCCTCCTCAAACAACAGGTCCCCGAACTGCACATAAACGCACATAAAACCAGACACGCTCACATATTGATAAATCATTCTGGCTTGTATCAGCAGTTTACCGCCCCCACAAACAAATAAGAACATTTAATTTAGACACAGGTAATGCTCATGCAAACACAGCAGCCCACACGCGTTCTCTCAAATTTACGCTAAGTGCAGCAAACAAGCATAAACATAATGAAAGTACCTTCACAACTAGTGCTCTGAGCGTGCTGAAGGTGTGAGAGAGGAAAGTGCTACTCTGGTTACAGGTGAGAGAGTGGAGTAACACCTTCAAAACCCCTCCAACCACGCTGTCCTTACATTCGGCCAAAGGTACCGCCTGAACAGGAGACAGATGGATGAAAAATCAATCATCTGAAACTAAACAGAGATACCCTGTTTGCATAGAAACACTGCTTTACGGCAAAAACAAACTTTGATGTGCAGTCTACATGGATGAAATTATCCACAGTTAACATGTATCATATGGTCAGCATATTAAGCCAACTTCATGCCCAATCTGAGCACTTAAAACATGCATTTCACTTCTTCTATTTGTGTTTTGTTGTGAATTTCTTATAGATACATACTACACCACCACTTCGGACAGACAATTTACCGGTAAATAACTTGTGCTTATAGATCAAATGATTTCTGACAGCCCTAGCTGCAAGAAAAAAATGTGTTGTAGATCTAGTGTAGGTCAAGGTTCAAGTGCTCTAACCTGTACAATGGTTTCTAGCAGATCCAGGACAATAAGGTTGGTCTCCGTGGCTAAATTTCCACTGATCATAGCTTCTTGGTCCAATTCTGCTTTAGTTCTTAATAAAAAAAAAAGTAGAAGCAAACAAAGTCATAAAGCATTCAAGACAGAACAGAAATAGAAATGAGGGGAACAGAGCAACAAAACATCAGAACGTACTTGTCCTGCCTGTCATTTGTCTGTCTCCACTGAGTGAGGTCTTTTCTCCAGCGCAAGTTTTCTCTTTGACCCATGGTTCTATCCATCCCTATCAGAAGCCAAAACCCAGTCAATCACTTTATAGATTTGTTAGAGTGTAAAAAAAATAAGCACAGATCCTGTCAAACATTGTATCATGGGTATCCGAGCACTTTAAAACATACATTTAGATTGTGTTTTGTAAAGATATATCATAAAGACATACAAAAAATACAGAATTAGCAGATTGCATATTTTTTATTGTAACAGCAACAAAACATTTACTACCTTCCTCACACCTCTGTGTACTAAAAGCACATTTTGACAGATATCTTGGACAAAATTAGTTCCCATACACAAAGGAATTTTAAGTGTTCCTACTGAAACTTGCTGACTGCAAAAAAGAAAACTGGTAACTCTTTAAATTTTGAGGGCATATTAGTTTCAGAAATAGGTCATATTCAACGTTTTAAAATGCTGCAGAAAATGCAAATCTACATTTGATGGAAATGTAACTCCAAGGGGTATTTCTTAAAGTTTAAGGGCATGCTCTACCTCCAACTCGTTTCATCATTTCCCCACGAGCCCCCGTTCCTCTCAGCAGGGCTTCTTCCAGTTGCAGCTTTGCCTGCTGAGATTTCTGTAAAGCCTGGGTGCTCACCTTGTCACCTCTCTGTTTCCCCTAAAAACACATCAATTCACACAGATGGAAACATTACAACTCAATGACTGAATGAAACAAAACATTTATATTGAAAAAAATCTACAACTATCAAGTGACTAAAACTAGGCGTCTGCTGAAAATGCATGACAAATGACGATAAATGATAGTGATGGTGTTTTTTTGATTCATCTCCTTTAAATGATAAAAGATGATGAATGAGCAAACTGACCCTGTACTCAAAGCAGGATATACAGATAGTGAGGAGCTCCAGCAGCTTATTGAGCTGTGAAGGCGGCATATCTACAGTCCAGCGCTGAATCAGGCTCCGATCTGCGTTCTTCATCACCCACAGGAAACACACCAATAGGTGGCGACTAGTGTCTGCAGCAAGGGTGGCAACAGATTTACCTTGCTGAGAAGAGAGGAAAACAAGAACAAGACAATTAGACCTGTGTAGTTCTTTGCAGCTGAAGGAGCACCAGCACTAAAAAACAAATACAGAAACTTTCATACATGCATCTGCTCCAGTGACCTCCCAGAGTAAAATCTAAATTCCAACATTTACACAAAAGACATATATTTATATTTTTACCATTGTAGAATCCTTTCATTATCTTCAATGTATATCACATTATATAATAGATTGTCAGAGGAATGCTTTGATGCAAAATGAATGCAAATACTCATAAGTGGGTCTCACAAAAAAAAAAAAAAAAAAAAAAATCTTCAAACCCTCTCAGTGTTCACCTTATCTTCACCCACAGTACATTTAAAAAGTATATGAAAACTAACAGTATATAATTCACAGGCTCTAAACACATACTGTAAGGTGGTTGGCCGCTTATTTCACACTGCTGTTGGTGAAGTTTCCCTCCATCTTAATAGGCGTTAAATCTACTGCAGATTAATTTACCTTCATTGGTGTGATGATGAATCGCTACTATAGAGGGCTACTGCTGCTTCACTGTGTGGCAGCTTTGATGAATGTAGCCATTAACCTCCTAGTGCTCTTGGTGTCCCACCTAAAACCTGGTTTCCAGGTCTTCAACAGCAGATATGAGTAAGACTCTCAAAGCCAAATAGAGAACACATCAAAGGCTTATTTGAATATGTCTCACCTCACAGATCTTGTTGTTAAGATTAGAAGAGTGAGAGAAGCAGGAAGAAAGGGAAGCACATAAAACTGAGGAACAAGTAGAGTACTCTGGCAGCCATATTTAGATTTGTGATGAATACCAGGCCAGTGGCTCAGTTTGTGTGAAAAGCAGCTTTTCCATAGCAGCATTTTTTTGTAACAATATAAAAGAAACAGATTCAGCTATTGGAGAATAGGAGGAGGAGGAGGAGGAGAATGGCAGCGTTCAGTTTTAGTGCCTGTGTTGTTGCTGTAGCTACACTTGATGGATGCGTTTGTCAAAGAGGACAGCCCTGTTCACTTATGATGGCCATGCCTGCCCATAAACCATTTCCTGCAGACGTGTGTATGTGTGTGTGTGATTTTTTTCAGGATGGATGAAGTGTGTGTGTGGCTCTGACAGCTAATCAGTCTACCTCAGTGCAGCTCACCTGTTAGGAAGCTTAGCACTCACAGATTCTATCACACAAACACGCATACAAATGCACTTCTGAACATCTAAAAACAATCAAAGTATTTCTAGAATTTGCTTTGATCTGAAAATTAAGACATTATTAATTATTTTACCAGAGATGCCATAGAAACTAGAACATTCCGGCCCAGGGTGTTAAAGGGGTTCCCAGCAATTGCCATGGCAACAGACTGATTGATGGGTGAGACATTTTCAAGGTCATCCTCAGGTCCACCCGTCTTGTTTTTCCCACCACGCGAGTCAGAAACTGTACAGACAAACAGGCATCATGTGTGTTAAACTTCAGAAAAGTAGAGATAAGGCACTCTCACTCTCAATTGTGAATAAATGAGGAACAGAATTTCAAGCACATATAACTTTACAGATATAGTATTGCATTTTTAGGAGCAAAAATTGACTTGTGTATAGTTATAATACTGAACAGAGGAAAGTTGTCTCCTAAAATAGCAGTAAAGCAGCTAAACTATTGTGAATTCAAAGAAGATGACAAGCAGTAACGTAATGCATGTTTGTGTAAACATTCTGGATTTCGTAACTGTTCCAACTTCACTGTGTACATATCTCCAAATTTATCTGCCTGCAAGTGTGGGATGACGTGATGGTTTTAAAGTTTATGGATTTCCAAGGACAACTTTGAGGGCATGTACTCAAATTAGCATACAAGAAATTTATGTTTCAGTATGTTTATGCATTCTTTCACTGGTGCACATAAAATATACTGTCTATATGTGTGCATGTACATACCAGTGAAGTCCAGATAGTTGGTGGAGTCAATAATAATGCCCACCAGAGGGAGATAGAGAGCAGCCACTTTTGCTCTGACCTCAGGTTTAATACAGCGATGGTCAAGATCGTGGGAACACAGCAGGCTGTAGATGGCATTGATGGCCTTTCTCTGGACTTTTCCCCTGTAGATAAACATATCCAAACAATCAAACACTTTTCATGCTATGTAGCACCACATATTCTGATGACATGCTCAAATGAAGCAAGAAATATATTTATCTGAACATTAAATGTGCCAAAATAAATGGGCACCGTAACTGACGACAAGCTGTCATTCCACACCAACACTGACATGTTGGTTAAGAGAGGTCAGCAGCGTCTGTTTGGCCTCAGGAAACTAGCTAAGTTCCAGGTTGACACACCTGAGTCCATTATCACATTCTCTTTCATTTTCTGGTTGGCTTCTATCAATTCAAAATAAAAAAAAAAAAAAAAAAACAACAACTCATTAACAAGGATAATTAAAGTCAGTAGTAAAATCATTGGTTCTCAGCGAAAATCTCTGTCAGAACTGTACAATAACCACATGTCAGACAGCAAACTCAATCACGTCCAACTGTGCTCACCCTCTGCACTTCAAAATGAAGTTCCTGCCTTCTGGTTACCACCTCAGACAACCTTTATCCAAAACCAATAGATACAAATTCCCCTTCAGACCCTACGCCATCTCTATGCTCAACTCTGTACAGTACGTGCTTTTATTGCACAACCATTTTTTATGTGATTGTCATCTTGTGTATCACTTTGTTTTGTCATTACTGTTTGTTGTTTGATTTATTAAATTGTTGTTTTAAATGCTACTGTGGCAGAAACAATTCCTCCCAGGGACAAATACAGGTCTTGAAAGATTTGAAAGAAAGATTAATAAATGCAGCTGCACAAATGAGTACACATGGAAAAGAAATGTAAGAAAATGTAAACTCACAAACAGGTGTCACTAAGGGTATGACTATATCTAAACTGCATGTCATCTTTCAACATCTCCTTAGTAGTATGAGCTTAACCTGGTTTCCAACTTAATGGGACATTATGATAATATCAAACATGTACATACCCAGAAGGAAAGGGAATGCGTGTGTCTACATACCCCTCTGATTCCATGTCT
Organism: Ostorhinchus rueppellii; assembly: GCA_030068375.1. Classification (NCBI taxonomy): domain Eukaryota; kingdom Metazoa; phylum Chordata; class Actinopteri; order Kurtiformes; family Apogonidae; genus Ostorhinchus; species Ostorhinchus rueppellii. The sequence goes on along the minus strand of JAQQZY010000029.1, from coordinate 35,244,501 downwards.
AGTGCAGCACTGAGCTCCGTTAGCAGCAGACCAGTGAGATAGTGCTGCTGCTTGAATTCCTGAGAAAGTTCAAACAGCCCCAAGATCCTCTGCTGCTCCTGGAAACTACATGAACCAGAACTCTGAAAATAGAGATGAAATGAAAGAGTGACAGAGGAAACAGAAAGAGTGCAGTCTCATCTCCGCTATTTAATAATTTCCTTGACTCCTCTTTATATGAATCATTTGTAATGTTCTCTTCAATGGTCTCTTAAAAGCATAAAGCATTACATCCATCACAATTTTCTACATTTTAATTTCATGTGAAAGGATGACGGATGCCACCAACTGATTGCTGCTCAGTTTCTAAAACCTTCTAAGACAAAGTTTTAAATTTGAGCAAAAAAATAAATAAATAAATAAATAAACTGCTTAAAAATGAAAAGTGCTAATTGTAACTGACAAGTTGTCATACCTGTGAGGAGATGGATGGACATGGTGAGGCAGGAGCAGAGGCAGGGCTGCTGAAGAAAAGGCTCAGATTGAGGTAGTGCTCATGACTGCACAATATTCTCAGAAACTCCAGACGCATGCTGATCAGTGTTGGCATTGAAACACTTTTGGCGGACATCTATAAAAGAAACAATAAATATGCAGATGTAAATAAAACCCAGAGGGAAAAAAAAGACTTCAAAAAATCTACAGCACACCAGTGAATATAAATGTGAGGAACATTAAATGCTTTGGTCTGTTATCACCGTCTACCTGGTTGCAGTAGTTCTTCACCAGCTGGAAAACAAATCCCCGGTCCATGAGAGACAGCAGGTCATAGAGGAAGAAGGCCAGGCTAATGTTGACTTTCTCTGCTTGCTCTACCTCCTAAAACAACAACAATCAACAAACAGCAATCAGTAAGCTGTACTGACTGGATCTTGCTGAGAATCTAGCTGTGCAAGCTGAGCTTTTCATACGACCGAGACAAATGTAATTAGCACTGCCAACTCCCTGTCGCGTGGAGGACATGACAACATGTACACTGAAGCTGCAACTGCACCTGCCCAGCCAGCTCCAAACGGTTGGAATGGTGGTAGAGATGTTGGCAAGCTCACTCTATTGTAATTGTCATCATCTTAATGTTTCATACCTTTTGCTGTTTGACAAGGATAGTCCCAATCTCAGCTGTAACCACAGAGACAATGGTGGTGATGTCATCTTTAAATCGGTCAGAGAAGCGGCTTCTTCGAGGGACATTGCTCTTATCCAGCTGAGACACATGCTGAGCCATGCTTTTCACCTGTTTAAATAATGACACAAACTCACACTCATTACAAATATACACAAGCAAAGCAAATTCTTCAGCTATGAACTGTAAAATGAATACTAAAGATAGATTGACAAGATGTTATATACAATATATGAACTATATATTGCTTCAATATAAATGCAAATAAATGAAAATAGATTACATCAAGTCACTTCATAGATGCACACTACATTTGATTAAAAAAAAATACCACCTTGACAAAACAGTGTTTCATTATTTATTTCTAATGTAATTACATTTGGTGTGATTTATTAACTAAAATATTAAAATACATATCTGATTGTGCATTCCATGCAGGCATGCATATAAATAACATGATAAATTGAGTAGATGAGAGTAAAGATAAGTGATGATGCCAAATTACTGCATAACAAGGCAGATGTACAGTGAATAAATAATGAACCACATGGATTTCAAAGTGCCTTTTGTTCATCAGTAGATCTACTGTTTGTTCTATGGGCGTATGCCCATGAGGTCATGCACAGTTTTTTTGATTACTATCATTTACTGATTATTAACAGGGACAGTAATCATTTCATAATTATAAGCGTGTCTTTTATTGTGTCAATAAGAAGCTATATTCTCAAAAAAAAAAAAAAAAAAAGGAAAAAAGTACTGACCAACAGCTCAAAAAAGAACCATGCATATTTGTAAGCATTTTCTCTGCAGACTCCAGTGCTGACAACCATCTGCAAGGCCAGCTCCTCGTGAAACTGCTGCAAGAGACAAAGCCAAAAAACTAGAGTGAGAAATAAATGTGCATTTAGCTGCTAATACTTTAAAGGTTATCTCATCAACTACAGTATTCCCAAACATTGGAAATAGCTGATTAAGCTTTGACCAGGGGGGGGAAAAAAAACAAAACACTGAATATAAACTTAGTGGACGCCTCAGTGTCACACTCCCCCCTTGTGGTCACTAAAGGTAACTGGTCTACTATCAATTTTAATACAATACCAAGAGATTCATACACTATCTGGGAAAACAGAAAAAATAGGAAGTGACTTTTATCATCACTAATGCACTTACCTATTTTACATGCAAGTAGCTGTAGCAACAAGACAGATACTTGATGGTTTTATTTATGGCATTTATGGTTAAATTGACTGAGATGCTAAGACAAGATGTAATTTGCTTTGAACCTCTCAATTTGATTTTCTTATGACAACTAGTTAATATCTTAACAATGTTGTACAATTTTAGATGAGTTTGTGATACTCAATCATGTATTTTTGATGGAAAATTACTCATTTGTTTTCCAAACTGCTTAATCCTTGGAAAAGTTGCAGGGGTGTTGGAGCTGGGTTATATCCTGTATGATTTGAAAACAGAGTATACATTTCGTGTTGTGATGCTTTCATTCATAATATAAATGCAGAGTCTTCCTATATCCAATCAGCTCAGGAATGCAATATGCAACACATCATGCCTCTTCTTACATAATTGTGCTGGTTGAATGTAAACATGTACGTAGATAGGTTCAAATAAATTACATGTGTACCTTTCTATTGGATGGCCTGGTACTTCCTGTAGAGTTCTGATGGCTGTTAACATCAACATAGGTGGACATGCGGCTTCCAGGGTTGTTAAGGCCCTGAAAAGAAACACAGATGCACATCGGTTCCATCACATTGACTGATATGGATGCATTCCCTAGTGAGGCTGTCTAGAGGCCTATTATGGTATCTAATGTACTGTGGGGATGAAAAGCAAATGGCTGTTTTGTGTGTACGAGCAAGCATGCTGGGATATTTGCATACCAAAGTCTGTGTACGATAAATATATTAGACCATATTCTGCCCTGGTGAGATGTGGATTTTAATGTGAGTAAAGGAAGAAAAAGTAAAGATTTTATCACATAATGAATACACTTGACTTAATACTAATTATCAGATGAAAAAGGCTTCAAAAAGTCAATGTAATGTATGTCACAATATCTATACCTTGGCTGAGAATATGTTTTTGACCTCATTATCTTCAGGAGAAGAGGGTGGATGACCAGGGATGTCAGGGTTGCTGCTGCTGCGGATTCGGGACTGGAGAAGCATATTGCCAACTGTGGCAGCAGTGGCCCGACCCATTGTGCTGTAACGGCTTTCTGTAGAAGTTACCATGTTCCCTGAAGCTGAGGGTATATTAATGAACAAACAACAAAGACCTTGACTTAAACACAGCAAATAGACTCGCAGGGAAAATGAAAAATAGAAGAAAAAGTCAGCAAACCACACTTAAAATTCAATAAACACTACCTGAATTATGCATGTCCCGAGGGGGATCAGGAAGACGGAAGACCCAGTAAAGGTAGGATGCCAAGAGGCTGTTCCTACCCTGCTGGTCTCTGTTCAGCTCCTGACTGTTATGGAGACTGTTAACAATAGACACCACTGACTCGAAGGCTATCTGGGCCAGATTGGCTGTAGAACACAGACATGATACAATAATGTCAATGTTACAACAGTGATAATACAATATTTTCATGATTCCCAAAATGTCACTTCTTGCTAATTACACCTATACAGGTATGTTAAATAACCTCTCACCAGTCTGGCCAGCAATGACCATGGGCTGCATGATGAGGGTAAAAAGTTTATCCAGCACCAGATGGAGAAAGAGAACTAGAGGCTCTAAACTGGAGGAGGACAGGGAGATGATGCTGAGCTTAAGTTCATGCTCCAACTTGTTCTCTGGGATCTTCTCTTCCCTGACTCGAAGTGGGAATGTGGCTCCACCCTCCAGGGCATGACAGAGGGTAAAGAAGCGCTCCAGGTGGTTATCCTGGTTTAAAAGGCAGAGGCTTAATTATAGTGGAGTGTTTGTAGAGCATGGTGAAAGCCAGAAAGTAACAGTGACACACAGAAAGAAACAGATAAATGTAAATAAACATAGTGGATGCTTAACATTGTATAGATTTCTTGCCTACCTGAAGCATTAATGAGAAACAGACCAACACAACTTTCAGTGTGTTGCAGAGTTTGACCACGACTGGATTTTTAAGAACACATTAAATGACAATAGTTTCATAGAGGAAACGATCATTAAAAATTACCACTACTAATACTATTTTTTTATTATTATTATTATTATTATTATTATTATTATTATTATTATTATTATTATTATTATTATTATTATTAT
>JAQQZY010000029.1:35210135-35237875 GCA_030068375.1 Ostorhinchus rueppellii | reverse complement strand
TATTTTTATTTTTTTTTTAATTTATTTAACTGCAGTATGAGTGCTTGGATGTTTTAGACTTCCAAATTATTTTTGCTTTGTCTACAGCTAACCTTTCCTAAGCAGGTTAGTACTTACTGGCTTCAATTTTTAAAAATGATGAATTAATGCTGCAAAATGTTAGAGCTTGAACACATTTACTATGCAACATCAGAATGCGCAAAGAGGACACATGTGGTACCACTGAAAAGCTCCTCTTCACTTGATTGTTAAAAAATATGGGCAGTATTAATGGCTCAGAAGTTTTAGAACATTTTAAAAAATTCAGTCATTTTAGGCACAGTTGGTGGTCTCGGTCTTGCAGGGTTCATGAGCCACTCTCACCAAAAAAACTGGACACAGGAAATATCTTTTATTTCATTGCAAATTGGATGTTGAATTACACCTCTAACCAGTAATAAATGAGTCATTAATTAATAAAGTCTGTCTTATCTTAGTAAAATAAATTAATTTATAAGCTCAACTGGGTAATTTAACTTCAACACAACCACAAAAAAATGCAAACGACTAGATGACAGTTTTTCTCAATGTTAACAATTCCACTTGAGGATCATACTGGCCATCAGCCACTACCAGCACCAAGTTCTGCCAGTGATGAATTTGTAAAACATCCCATCAGTGCCACATTAATCCACCAAACCAATTACCCGCTATATGTCTTATGCGTTGTAATGCTTGTTTTTGTGTGTAAAATCCCACCTGTGTGTGCACAGATGATACAGCCTGGATCTCAAGGTTGAATAGTCCTTTATGACTCTCCATCCATTTGACTGGGGGTGCCTGGGCAGGAAGTTTCTGCACAAAATCAAGGAAAGAAATGTAGAATATAATGTATGTGTGAGTGTATCATGCAAGAAAATGTCAGGAAAACTTTTTTTTTTTCTTTGCTAAACAGAGGCGGTGTGTGATGTGTAGCATTGACTGTTAGGTGTGTGTATTTAACATTACCCTACTGAATAGTAACACATACTCTAATATTTAGATATGCATACCTCAGGCGAGTGCAGGGAGTAGTTAGTAGGCAATCGTTCCAGGACGATTGGCAGACAGAACTGACCAGTCTGTAGTCGGTCATTATTCAACATGGGCAACCACTGTATCACGACAAAAGCAGCAAAATTACCATATGCACTTGAACAATCCAAAAAAAACAGCCTGAAGAGATAAAAATAACTTTTATTGATTTAATATTTATTATCGAAGAACCAACTCATCCTGTTTGTGTCTGTGAAGATGCAAATGTCATTATGATTTGATTAGTGTATTTTGCTGCCTGTATCACAATGACTTTTTATAGGCAAATATGGACATTAAGAATACGATTACGGAACTTAAGGGCAAATCTTACAGAGTATCCAATGAGTGTCTCGCAGCTGCCACTCTGGTTCTGTTTCTGTTGGCAACTGATGTGGTAGAAGGTGAACAGCAAGTGATGCCTCTCAGTCAAACGTGCTGGAAGGGCTATCTTTACTTCCTCATAGAAGTCTGGGGATCTGAGAAAACACAGAGTGAGTGACAGAGAATACAAGACAGGAGAGAGAGGTGAAAGTAGGAAAATGACAGCCAGAGTGTGAGAGACAAAGACGTGTCAATCAAACAATTATATCACACTATTCACTTTAAAATAAAAACTAATTATATTTTAGGTATATTTACAAATTAGGACTATTGGCACTTACTTGTTATGGTAGGTAACAGGGGTATAGACTTCCTGCACAAATTCTGGACCACTTGATTTTCCAAAAACGACCTGAGAATGAACAGGGGAAAGGTTGACAAATGTGTTTCTATAATGAGTGTTTTACCAGGTTTACACCAATAATTTAATGTCCAGTCTCAATGCATCAATCAAACTGTCAGTTGCATAAGTCTTTTTTCCTCCTCAATGAACTGTGGGAACTATAAACTGGTTGGTGTGTAAAGCCACAGGTTCAGTAATGGAATGGAATATAAATAACAGCTTTATTTAATGTGACAACTGAACTGTCCGTTGACATATTCCAATAACAGAACTCACAGGCAGAGAGCTGCCCACATCCTCTCCACACATGAACTGAATTTTTATGGTGATGTTCCTTGCTGACGTCAGTCTGTTGACAAAGTTCAGCCTCTGAGGGTAGACATAAAGCAGGTTCCTACAGAGAGGACAGAAACATCACCAGTGACACTTCCTGTTTAATTATTACATCAAAACTGCAACAGTTCCTGTTAAAATCACTAGATGGCACCATATGTGCAGTAACATCTTCACTCACACACTGTTCAGGTGACAGTAATGTCACAGCAAAACCACAACAACTAGCAATTTACTGTGACTTTCTGTGGTTTAAATACAGCACTATAATCTGCTTTGAAACCTGGGATACTGGGAAATGCTAGTTTCCACCAAACAAGTGCTTAGAGAATGCTAGTATGTAATTACAATGCACAAGGCATGTTCAGACATGCAGTTACTAATATTTCGTCACAGACAAAACCATTTTAGATTGAGTATTACCCTAAAACTCAAACATCTACTAAAGCAGGCTGCCTCCTTATTGGGAATCTGCCAGCCAATTTCACAGGTAACCTGAATGGAAATACCTAAAAATAGCAACTACATTATAGGGACAAAGCTGCAAAGGAATGTCAGCGCTTGAGTAATGAGAACTCCCTGATTGTTATTTGTTGCCTCTGTTCCTCAAGTCATAAAAACTCTGCTTGAGAGCTACCTAACCTGTTTATGCTTTAAACCAGTTATCATCATACTCAAGTGCATCTCCATCTGTACAATAATCAGGTATGAAATCTAGAAGTGCAACTGTCAATGGTCACTCAGCCTTGTAACTTACCTATAAATGTTGTGAGGGACATACACTTCACTGGAGGGAAACTCCAACACCTCTTTGACAGGTCTAATGTTCTTCTCAGCCACTGGTATGAGAGGGATGAGCTCAGTGGACAAACAGGACTGGGGCAAGTCATGTACTGGAGACATGTCAAGTTTTATGGCACCTGGAACATTAAATGTATCAAATGCACATATCAGTACCTGTATGTACCCCGCACTGCTCATTTTATCCTCATTGATTTTCTAAAATTACCAAACAAAAACAGACATATGCATTAAATCCCATCCAATCATAACTGTAGAGCATAACTATGAGGACAAAATGAAATCAAATTTAAAAATAGGTTTTTAGATGTAGTGACAGCTGACCTGATATGGTCTTTATTCTCCTCTGTGGAGTTGAGGTTTTCTTGATGTCGGAAAGGAACTTAAGCAAATCCTCATCACTCAAACGATCTCCCTCCTGACACAGAAAACACACGGGCACATTCAAATACAGAACAAATTTTTTTCACAGCTTTATGAAAGAAAGTATAAAGAAAAAAGCCAAAACATCAGACAGAATCAAATATCCCCATTCCTTTCAGACTTTCACTCAGAATTAAGTCCTTCTGGTTCTAACAGTAAAATGATTTTTGACATTAGGTTCCTGGAGCATTTACTGGTCTGGAAGTCAAGGCTACATGGGAGGAACATTACCATAAACAGATGGAATGCATGGCATACCACAGTCGATCAAAGAATGAAACAAGGATAGCCTGTAACCACAATCTTGTCTTGTATCTCACGGAGGTGTTTTTCTACTGTCGTATACATTTGTCATTTTGTGTTTGGGTGCTGGTTCAACCTGTTTGAAGATGGTGCTGATAGTGATGGTAGCAGGTTTGAAGGCAGAAATGCTACAAAAGTGCTCATCGATGGTACTGTAACGCTCAGAGTTTCTCCTGGGAAGCTGTGTTCTGCGGTCAATGCTGCTGGATTTACCTGTTTTAAACAAAGTGTAAAGAGCAGTTTGTCAATTGCTATGGATTATCTGAGGAATTCAGTGTCCAGGCAAACACATTCAGTAGTCATAGTCTCTTAATAATTAAAACTGATGCATGAAGAAAATCACTGGTTCCAGCCTCTAAACAACAAACCTCCTTTTAAACTGTCCGAGTCGGTGACGTCTCGATCTACAGCGGCAGTGTTGATGACATCCATGATATTAACGGTTGCCCAAGCAAAAGGCATGCGATAGCGACCCAGCCTCTGACAGAATGCTTCGGACTGTCCTCGCAGTTTCTCCAGCTTGTCCTTGTTCTAAGAAAAAGAAACAAAAAATACCTGCAGTAAATATTAGAAAGGCTTGATCAAGATAAGAGGCCAAAGTACTATACAGTGTCTTTTTTTTTTTACGTCGAAGAATTGAGTGACACTTAATTGTTAACACCTATTACCTTTGCAGAGTCACATTCCCTCAGAGTCATATAAGGGTCAGCACAGTCACTGATCTCACCCTGCTGGAGAACCTTTTCAATCTACAACACAAATACAAATTACACAAGTCATTAAAGGATCTTGCTTAAGTCTGGAAAGAATATAAAAGCTATGACGGAATAAAGATCTCCTGACTTCAGTGAGGGTAAATAGATGAATTCCACTGGTCTACAAGTAAAATGCTTCCAGAATAAAAGTAGTGACATATTGCCACGTGCGAGTCACCGATATAGAAAAATCAAGTCAAAAATGCTGGTTGGCTAAAGTTTCCAAGATATAGTCTTGGGTCACAATGTGAAATTGGAGAATAAATGAGAAAATGGGTTTTACTCCAAAAGGAATATTTGTCTCAGAGCTACCAGATCTACTTCAAAACACTGTCTGCACACTACAATATATTCACTTTACAGGTTCTATCTAGTGGAAGATTGTAATAAAACTTTTGTGTACTAAAACTTCATCATATTTCTTGAAAACATCAGCAAACCAGCACTTTTGTCATTTGTTTCCCAATTTAATTTATTAAAATACTAAATAATAAATAATATTAAAATAGCACATTTAATCTCTGAAGCAGATAATTTCTAAAAATAAATAAATAAGTTGTAGACCGGTGTTCTTAGTTTTCCTGTGTAATATTATGTGACTAATGGAAAGAGCTTCATCATTACCTTGATGACCAGGTAGACATCAGGGGAAGGGTAAGTGACAGAGAAGATGGCAGATCTGGCCAAGCTGGAGTGATCCACATGGGGAGTGTGTGGTTTTAAAAAGTTTCTAAACTGCTCTGAGTTCAAATCACAGTAGAAGTTCTCCGATATCTGAAAGGAGACAGGAAAGTTATGAAGAAAAGTAATGTTGTATAAGACATTAAATTCAAGGAATGAGAAAACGCCAAATGTCCTTTAAGGGTAATGTTGGATGAGAGACTAAAGAAATAAGTTCATGAAAAGAAGCAGCAGCTTGTTCCATGGAAACCAAATTCTGAGCTGGAATATCATCTATTCAGTCCACTCTGCTTTGGCCTCTCTAATGACATGAGACTAGGAATAGAGCCATATGTCCTGGCCTGGCCTGGCATGGTGTGTGTCATGTGATCCTTTTCACTGGAAAGCCATTAACCACTCTCTGTCATTCTGTGCATCCCAGAGGACCTCAATTACACTGACCACACCATAGAAGACTCCGAGGCAGCCAAACCTGTCCAATATGTTAACCGGAATCCTCACAGTTAAAAGCCTTGATCAGATTACACACTTGGACAGAATTTTAGACTGATCTGTTGGTTCATCTTGAATCTCATTTTGTTAATTGTGGTCCAACGCCTGTCAACAGGAAGCCAAACTTCAGCAAAAATGTTCCTTGACAACTGTACTGACCCTGTTCACTTTAACATCAGACACATTTACCACAAGAGTGAAAGTTCCCAAATGGCTGCTGTGGAGGAGTCTGCCTACAACTGCCAAATTACTGCTTGCAATCACAGAAATCACTTGAGTGCCAATTAATCTGAGACTGACTAAACAGCAAAAGCTAACTCGCATTGCCATTAAACAGAACAAACATGTCAAACAAAGCGCAAGTTAAAAACTCTGGGTAATTACCTCTACAACGTTTAGCTAGGACAGTCAAAGCACTAAATGTGTACAAGACAAATGTCATTTTGTCAGATCTTAGACAGAGTGACAACTATTTTAATGGATTACTCACTAACCGAAGCAGAGTTGGCAGGGTCGCTGCATTTTTATGTACTGCATATATCTCTTTTTTGTTTTAATATTTAAAAAGAGAATAAAGAGGCTTTTAAATTTTTGATTTTTTTGGAAAGACCTTTCCACAAATATTTTACAGTACATTCCCCACTTTGGGCTGACGGCTATCTTTGGTAAGTGAGAGCTGTATTCAAGCAAACAGCAGACACACTGAAAGACGTAGCAAACTGATTTCACTGTTGACTGCCTGTATTTGTTCTAATCACATACTGTGTCCTCCCAAGAGGCTGCTGACAGTCCAGCAAAACTGAGCTTGTCTAGTCTTGCACACAACGATGACAATGATTACGTAGTTATTGCTGTTAATGTTTTTAATAAACTGTGAGTCCAACAGACATTTCATAACAGCGCTCCGTTTGTGTGCTCTAAAAACCGTCTCTATTCACATTCATGAATCTGATATGATGGTTAAGCCATAAGCAGGCCACTTGTCGGGTCAAATCGTGTGTCTGCACTTTGGCTGATGGACCAAAGAGACACGAATAATAAGCAGAGTATTACAGGGAATTACGTGAACATCTGCTGCAGATTTTGCAGATTTGAAAAAAAAAAAACAAAAACACACAAACACTTCCATTTCCTATGAGATGCAGGGGCTGGTGTCTTCGATGCAGTAAAACACAGAGGCAGCAATAAGGTGGAACACATTAAAGTTTAAGACTCTTGAGAAGGAAGAGAAATTGAAAACAAGAATAGTGACGCCAGATAGAGAAAAAAATAAGGGAAAAAAAAAGAGTGAACAGTTCAGATATATGGGTCACTGGTAAATGTTTCACAGTTCCACTTTAATTAAATCTAACTGACAACACAAGCTTGGACATTTCTCCTTCACACTCTTCACACTCTGCCTATACTTAATGTTTTGAAAACACAGGCTATTAACTTTCACAAGGACAAAGCTAGGTTCTGTGTAATAAAATTAGTCACCTTAAGCAAGATACACCGCGACAGTGTGACACTTCAGCTCTAATATTATAAACTGACACCAAGAGTGGCAGACTATGCCTTTGGTTTATGTACTGTACAGGATGCTATGAGCAAGACACATGCAACAGAAAGTCTGATTTACAATGTTACTGTTACTTTTTCCAGGACTAGTTAATACACTTCTACTTCCACAATAATCTAACATTAAACTACTCCATCTTACCCAGTGACCCTATTAAGAGTCCTAGTCCTGCAGATAAACTAGAAAGCAGCTGGGCAGCGCAGAGAAAGGGCAAAGCTAGCAGCCAAAACCTTGTCTCATCTGTGAGATCCATGAGCACATAAGTACAAACTAAATCCTCCAAGCCCCTTCACCCAAAAAATATCCAGCTGTGTAAATCCATAGAAAACATGCAAAGAGTTATGGTTCAAAGTGGTTGACTGGGAAAAATCTGCAGAGTATTAGTCGTTATTGAAAAAAATAAATAAATAAAAGGACCCCCTAAGGGGCATAAATATGTGAGGATGATGAGGGCTAAAAGCTAGGAGACTATACTGATCCTTCACTATCATGCAGCCAGCCAAAAAAAGTAAAATAAAGATGAAATAAACAAAGAATAAATGTTATGTTGCAATAAAACAATGATGGTAATAAAAACAACACACATTACCGCTATTCAATTAATTCTTCATGAAGATAATTTGATAAAGCTAACATATCGCCTGTCATATTTGGGTTATAGTGAGGCAAAAAGGTTATCAAAGACTGAGATAAGTTTTCATCACTTTGTGTTCAGAAACAGTTGCAAAAACATTTACTGCAGAGCTACTGAAACAATGTTTGTTCAACCTCTTTTATACACGACGATGGAGATGGAATTTGACTATGACAGAAGGGAAAAAAGTAGTAATTTATTTGATAACAAGAGAGAGCTTACCTTTTTCTTCTCTTTTAGGTCAAACAAGGCCATTGTGGCAAATACGGGCTCAATGTCAATCTCAAACCTACAATGAAGAAAAGAAAATAAGTTAAATCAATACGTAAAACTGTCAGCACCGCAGTCAACATGCTACACACTGACACTCTTTCAGATTGTATTCTATTCTATTTTATGCCATTTTTGTATATTATTGTTGTGTGGGAAGCAAAAAGTGTACTACAGTAAGTGATGACATGTTTGAACTGAAGGTTAAAAGAAAGGGGATGATGTTGCCAAACCACTGCAAGCTGAGAAATGAGGTCAAGAAAAATATTTGGAAGTTTTAAGGTCTGAAAAAGGGACGAATGAGATCAAGATTCAAAGGCAAAGAAACCCTGTGTGTCTGTGTGTGTAAGACAGAAAGGGAAAGAGACACAAAGGCAAAATCCCACAGAGAGAGGGAGGGAAAGTGATTTTCTGGAGAGTAGCAACCAGTGCACTGCACTCCACCCTCCCACACTGCTCCATCCGTCACATCTACTGCATGCCTTTAGGAGAAACACTACTCAGAGTTTTAACTCCTGATCAGATGTGACACACAAGAATGTACTGCATGTTAAATGCTAAAGAGAAGCCCATGTTTATTACCAAACACAGCCTTACAATCAACCTATTTTAACCCAACTAACTGTTAAGTCTTTTGTCCAACTTATGACAGAGCGCAACTGTTAAAGAGCCATTGAACCTCCTACATTTTATGAAAATTTATGACGTACTTGATGGCTTGGCATCTGATCAGGATGCGGTCTCCAGTGTGCTCTTTGGGACAGTCAGGAATGGGTCTGATCTCCACTGCCTCTTCCTAAATCACAATTAGAAGAGAAAGTTTCCAAAACAAGCACGAAAAGGACGGAAATATTGATACAATGCTTTGTATGCTAGGTATGGAATTAATGTTTCCAATGCACAGTCTTGAGACAATTAAAGACCTATATGAAATATAACAAGACTAAATATTGGAGTATAACATAAATATTATATGTGTGTACCATGATTATTTTAGTGCTCTTGTTAGTCATTTGCTGTAAATCCGCTCAGAAATGTTGAAAAAGAGAGGAAAGTCACAGACTAACTCAACCCACACATGCATTTTTCATTCATCTACCGTGACTACTACGTGTCACTGCTATGCAAAAGCATAAATGTACAGCTCCTTATTTCCTAACCTCGTCAGCTGGTGGGTACAGTGCAAACAGCTCAGGGTGTCTGTTTCCCTGCCGTGCGTCCTGGTTGAAGCGGTCCAGCTCCTCATGGCTGCTGAAGGCCAGCAGCCCCTCAACTCTCTGGTCCGGGGTTAAACACCGCAGGTTAAAGTCAGAGGAGGTCAGTGTGCGGCCACAGTCATCCGTCAACCCTGCTAAAGTTGGAGATTTGACCTGGGGCAAAGACAGATAGAGAAGGAAGAGGGGACAGAAAACAACAGAAAGAGCAGGATAAGACGAATGATATGTATAACTGAAAGTACAAAAGAAGGAAACCAATAAAGGATGAAGAAAAATAAGGGATTATTAAGGCTGAACATCCAAGGGGATATTATTAAGAGAGCAAGGGCTATTCTGGTATATTAGTGGATATTTGGTCAAAGCATTTCTTTGCCTCATTGAAAAGGGGACTTAAATAAATAAACAGATCAACATTCCTACCATTAATGAACTTCCTGGGATTCATCAGGAATTTATCTAGTATTCTTTTGAGTTTCCCCCAATGTGAGGATTATATTTTCATCCTTTAAAACAACAGAATGCTAACCCCATACTTGCATGCTGTTGAGAGTGCATAAAACTGTGTTAAGTACAACATGCACTATATTAATAATTCAGCCTCCATGGTTATCTTGTCAGCAGACACAAACAGCTAACAGGCATTTAGGAAGTCTAGACAGTCTCAGTGTTTTGGCCTCGAGACACTGACGGTCTCCTGTGTTTTTGGGATATAGCCTTACTCAATGTAGAGAATCCAGCATAAGTGTACATTCATGAAGACATGTAAGACTTTTTATGTTTAGTTAGTAATGGGAGATCACCTCAGACGTGCATATTATATTACAGTACTTGACAGCGGTGTACATTTTCAATTAGAACCACTTCCGTAAGAAGACGCCGTTTTTGGTTACTGTATTTTAATACATAGACTGATGAATATTTGACCCTAGGTAAAACGGTATAGGTTACTCGTTACTAGTAATATTGATGCATTTTACATTAGCTGACCAGGTTGTGTAATCCGAGATCTCCCAGCAGGCTGATGGCTTCCCGGACAAAAATGAGAGCATTAAATGAGGCTGAGGTGACCCGCTGACCTAAAGCCACAGTGGATCTCAATAACAAGCTCAGTAAATGCTGCAATTTTTGACCTACATTCAACCTGCCCGGAAAACCAGAAGCTGACTGGACAAAAAAATGACACGCAGCACTGACAGTGTCCTCATGGCCTTTAAAATTCTTCACTTAGAGTCATGATGTGACATAAATGGACATCAATATGCCGTCTGTTAGTCTACAGAAAGGTCTGATAAGAAAACCAGGCATCAGAAACATTTATAAAATGTCTACTGTGGCCTGTGGTTCGCTGTGATTATGGCTAATAACTTGTGCAGTGTGCTAAACTTCACTCAGTCGCTTTAATATAAATGCATTTGAGCTTTAAAATATCTTGCTCTTTTTTGGATTTCTACAGGAAATGATTTTAACAGATACTTTTTTCACTGGTCTGTTACCAACAGCCTGGTACAAGAGGAACATGAAATTGCTCAGACTTGGTAACCACACAGGGCATAACCTCTCTGCTGCCATCTTGCATCATGCTTTGAACAGTCCATCTTTCATGACCACCACTTTCTCCTTGTCTCTTCCTCTCCCATCATCCTTCTACCTCACTTCTCCACTCTTATCCCACAGGCAAACACTGACCGAGCTTCCGACCCGACAGTGCATCACCCTACTGAGGCTCTAAGAGACCATCACATAATGAACCCAGGGCTATTGCAAAAGCAGATTGAGCAAAAGAAGAGAGCTATTACGTACTGAAGAACAATAGTGCTCTTCTTTCTCTCTCTGTCACTCTCTTTCTGGCATGTAAATCATGGGAAGCCCAAGGCTCTAATAAGGGCCTTTTGGTTTGGGTGATTAACCAGAATTGGCAAGAATAGGGGGACAGGAGGGGGGGCTGGTGGAGTTTGTTGGTAGTGAGGGATGACTGGGTAACTAGCCAGGGGCTGAGAGTGGAGCTGACTGGGACTTTGATTGGCTGGGAATGCTTGATGCTGGGAGCTAAGGATTTGGCCACTATTAGACAAAAGAGCTAGAGAGATGGCAGTGAGAGGATGGGAACTTAGCTTGAAATAATTACAGAGTAAAGGAAGGAAATTGTAATGACAGCAAAGGACTGAGGTAGATATTAGGGATTAATGTGAACCTTGTCTATGAATGCCTGTGGAACCTGAAGAGATCAGGGTTGAAATTTGTCTGATATTCATTATATTATATTTACATTTATGCATTTGCAGACACTTTTTTCCAAAGTGACTTACAAGGGGAAGATTAAAAATAACAATATTCACAACTAGTTGTTTGCAAACCAGATTGTGTACATATAAACATTACTGCAGTGGAAAGAATTTTAGGAATAACAACACACTGTTCACCATTAAAACATCCCCCACACAGTCTGACACCACTTTTTGCACCTACCCCTCCTTCATGTTTCCCTTGCATTGTCTTTCCTCTCTCAAGCCTTAATCAGTATGGACTACCATACTGCTCTCCCTTTAATTTTGTCCCCTAACAAAAGAGACTTTAACCAAATGGAGGGTATTAGTATTCAAGGGCTTCTACTTAGGAAACATTTAACTTGGACACTTTAAATCTATATTTAGACACATGTAATCATAGGATTGCATGTGATATGTATACTGAATTCCATAATAATAGAATATATTTTATGTAACCTGTAAACAAAGCTGATCAAGAACACTGTAACTGCTTAAACAGTGTTGATATAACCCCTGACCCAAAAGCAACAGGACAGATAAGACTGAGACCAAGTTTGCTGGACCAGACAAGGCTCAGCAGCACTTCCTGCAGTAAGTGTTTTCTTGGCAGATATTTTTTGCCAAATTTATCCAAGAGTTTCTGCAGAAACTGAAGCTTGAGAAGGTGAGTTGAATCAGTGTTGTATAATTAAGTTGACTTTATTAAATGCATGGTTTCTTCTTCTTACTGGTGTCTGCTGGTTTTCAGGCTGGACGTCTAACTCAAAGGTCTGTTTCCGAAGGAGTTTGTGCAGACCAGCTCGCTCTGAATATGCACTCCAGCCATCTCCTTGGCACCTACAGATACAAGGATCAGGCAGCACACACACACACACACCAAGAAAAATAAGCATAGTTACTACTGATACACCTCTGCACTTCTAAACACCAGATAACAACACAAACATAAGTATTATGCAACACAGTGACAGCATAGAGGCAAGTGTTTGCTGGAGACAGAGAGAGACATGGCAACACAAAGGATCTGAGACTAGACCCCATTGTATAAAGTTTATCAGTCACTCTTCAAGTCTCTTGCTTCCTCTTTCACCAGCATGTAAAAAATCCTAGACAGTTAGCATATGTTGCACATTATAGCGGCTGGAATACATATAGTCCAGATGGACAAGTTCACTAAAATGATTTAATGTTTCCAAATTCTACACTACACTGCCAAAACTACCAGTGTAAAACCATATGGCATATGCATCAGATAAACTTTCTGAAGGTTATTCCAGAATATAGGTACTATAAATGGTGTGTTTCTGTGGTAGATTATTTACCTTCTAGAGACCACAAGCCATGGCTGGGTGTAACTCTTTACACAGTCTCTTACATGGGGCTCCAACTCCACTCTGCAGAGAGAGGAAGAAGAAATATGGGCACAAAAGCAAATGCAAATATGCCTGTCAATTTTTCACTTGTCTGCGAACGTTTGCATTCCTTTCTTATCTTAATCTCTACTTCATGGTCAAGGTGTAGGGCAAATGCTGAGAGAGTTTTAAATAATTCACAATAGCAGACATTTTTATATAGTGACGTCCTGTCATGCGGTGCTGTTCAAGGGTCACTTTTAATATATGACAAAACAGCCATGACTAGCTTTCTTTTTAATCTCTAGAAGTATTTTTTTAGTATGCCTCCTCTATGGTGACCCACCCATCCGCTGGGACAGAGTGTCTCACAGTCCGACACTCCTTCTCCACCTGCTCCACCTTCAGGTCATCGTCAGGAAAGTCTCCAAGCTCTTGCATCAGAGCTGAGTCTCCACTTTGCAGCTGTGACATCAAAAACTCCTCCAGGTCCAAAGGCTCCACTGCTTCATACGACTGGGGCTAAAGAATCAAGAGGTGATGGAGGAAGGGAAAGAAGAGGCAAAGAATTAGGACATACAGGTGCAAAATAAAGGAAGACTGGTCTACATGAATAATCACAATGGACTACAGAGAACAATCAGTAAATTTACATAAGATACATGTGGGTTCTCTGCTAGGAAAGTAAATATATAAGGAATGTCAGGATACTGCCTCAAAATAAGGTTTGGGACGTGTACGAGATTAAGGGAAATATGTAAGTGACAAGAAGAAAACATAGTACCCTCTTATAATAGTTAATATTTGTGAGCAAGAGGCTTATCATATCCACACAGTGCAGAGGAAGAGCACTGAGAACAGAAATCTTAAGAAAGGAGGTGGAACCAAACATGTTGAATCAAGACTATTTCTCTAAACCTCATACCTGTCGAGGGAAAAAAAAAAAAAAAAAAAAAAAAAAAAGACCTGAGCACATTCATAAATAGAAACTGGAAAAAAACTGGCCTGTATTAGACGGCAAAGGGCTTTTTTTCCAAACCTATTTTTAGACACAAACTATCAGCCCACACTCCAGAGCTACAGCACATCAAAGCTTAAGCTGAAATCACATTTATGTACAGTACAAATGGGTTGTGATGTTCAGTTGTGCTCTTGAATCAGCACATATTTATCATAACGTCACTGCACAGGCAGGCAAGGGGACAAACAGACAGGCTTTTCATCATTAGAAAGTTTTTTTCAGGAAAAAAACCACAACTGATGAGATAACACATGTCTCTTTTGTGGTGCCCGGCTGGCTGTAGTCATGAAAGAGGAACCTGCATGGAGCAGGTGTTTCTGTGAAAGGTGGCAGTAATGTGGGCATACTTCCAAGCTGATCTGAGAGTTTGCCCACTCTGACAGGCAAGAGCTCGAAAAGAAATCTTCACGAGAGTGTCACTCAAATATGAACAGGAAACTGTCTTCTTAACTCTCTAAACACATAAACAGAATAAAACCAGTACACACAAAAAGATTAAAGCTTTTAATGCTGCACACCATCCCACACGAGAGGAATTTGCATGACAAATGTGTATAGTGTGAGAGTGTGAGATCATAAGGTGTTTGCGCAAAAGACGGAGAAAAAACATCTGAAGCCAAGTAACTCACTTGCAGACACGCACACAATTCAAAGAGACAATTCAGAGAAATGATAGAGGTGAATGCTGCAACAACATGAGTCACTGCTGCTCCGAACTTTTGAAATCAGAACAAATTCCATTGGCCTTCAGACATGTTTTTGCACATCAATCCACCCTGGGGGATATCTTTCTCGGCAAAGCCCAAACGCAGATTCAATATCACATGAGTTAGCCTAGTAATAATGGATAGCACTGAAGAAGGAAATAACTGACTGTATCATTATTTCTGTAAAAGTCAGACTGAAGAACCCTGAACTCCTTTTTCTGACAAAGGGGCGTGGACCTCAACAGTGTCTCTTCAGCAGCAGTGTTCTCCATATGCATCTCACTGCCTGTGTTGTTCAAAGTTCAAATAATCACTGTAGCATGGCCCCTTTTTCTTGTTGAATATGGAGGCTAACGAAAACAAATGAATGCAAATATATGCATGCCTCTGATCAGCGCCTACTGCTCTGTGGAGTCATGAAAGGAGCAAGAAAACAACTGTACTAAACCCTTGTGAAATCAGCACAGAATAGTAGCCAAAATTGCAATGTACAAATGTGCAGGTGATGTCTTTGCAGCACTTGATGAGACTGGTTGTCATTTTTTACTGCAGGAATCACTAGAGTTAACATCTAACAATACCCAGTGCAAGCACATGCCACAAAAAAATAGCTGTCTGAAAAATGTTTACATTTACAGGCAACATGGTTCAATAAAAACTGTCGCTGAAGCCTGTTTTATGGAACGTACATTCACTTAAAACTATCAATCCAAATCACTTTCCTAGATACTAGTTAGAATGAGAACAGACTAGAGACATTAACAATTCATAACAAACACCATTCATTCAAATTCCAGCCACATTTTTCTTGTTATTAAAACAAGTGTAGTTGTTATATTAAAGTATCACTACATAACAGCTCATATCAAAACAGAACACTTACCCGACTGAAAACAGCAAACTGCACCATAAAGAGGAAGCGTACAAAATGGCGCACTCCGGATACAGGAACCTGTGTACCTACTGACACTCAATGGTTTTTGCTTAATCTAAGCCACAACCCCAGTATAGATCCTCTTCAAGTCAAACCTCCTATTCATAGAGGCTGAACATCTAATAAAAACATTATGTATTAGCAAAACTGGGGAAAAAATGTAAAGTGAATGAATGAAAGTGTTGAAGCTTCCTTATTCTGCCCGATTGTTCGAACTGGCAGAATGTTTTCATGCAACTTTCAAGTGTTCAGACAAAGTGTCTTACAGTTCAGAGCTGAAGGGAAGAAACCACAAGACAGAAAAGGAAGTGACATCAGCAAGGCGTCCCTCTATCAACTGGTGTTTCAACAGACAGGAACAGAAACTACATCCGCTCACATGTGCAGGTACTTATAAACACAGACATGCATGTGAGTACACAAACATGCACTGCACACAAGCTGAATTTTATTTTTTTAATCCTTCAATTTCTATTTTAAACCAACAACATACAATACTAATCAGTCAGTGTTTGATATTTGAGCCACTAAAAATAGCAGTGGAGTACTAGAGGCAGGATGGTGAAAATCAACAAAGTGATTCACATTACAACTGCAACAACAAACATACCTCCCTCATCCCAGTTCTAGACGTGACTGCTGAATAATGGGAAACTATCATCACAGAGATTATAGCATTAAAACCCCTCTCTCGCATCCCAAATCCAGCCATATTAAAGATTTGCCCGTGTAAGCTGCAAGGTAAGCAGGCCCCATCCAGGGCCTGTCAGTAGCCAAGGCACTGACCCATTTCCCAAGCAGGTTAGAGATTAACAGTGTTGCAGGCAACAAACTGGGGTGGGATGGATGGTCCAAGAGCTCGTCCTCAACCCTGTCAGCTGACAAGCTCAAGGATCATCACTGGGAAAGTATCAAAGGCCAGCAGCTCAGTCAGTCATGCACACAGATATGTCAGGAGACTTAGCGCCAAAGAGCTTAGAAAACTTTAAATGAGAGAGATGTAGGCCAGCGAAGAGGAGAGAAATGTGAGCGAAAGACAAAAATAGAAAAAAGCATGAGGTCTGAGAGAGGAATATATAGAAATGTGGAAGGCAACAACAGAAGTTCACAGAGCACCACAGAGAGACTACAGCGTAGTGGGAACAAATCCCTGCAAAGGATTATATGCATCATTTTGACTGGTTGCTTTAGAGAGCAGGAATCACTCTTAACTCTCTGCTAGGCTTCAACCTAAGAGGCAAGAAAACAACCAGTCATGACGGCATTCAATCTAGTGTTAAAACTTGCAAAACCAGGTTTTTCAAAGCCTGTTAAATCAAAGAAGAATGTCAGGCTGGGTTTAACAAAAGCACGTTAAGCCATGACGATAGTCTCTTCTCATGTATTGTTGGAGTAAGAAAAAAAAAAACCTCAGCTCTTGTAGCTCTTGTGTAGAAATGCAGAAAGAGGTTTTTGGGCTGTTGCATGTGATGTAGCAGAATTTGCAGCGATTGAAACTATTAGAATCCACACCAAGTCAGACATTCTCAGTGTTAATGACAGTAAAGAGGATATACTTACTCTGCAGTGTAAGCGTAACCACTAAAAGCTGAGAGGTTGCAGTGGAAACCACTCCACTTGGTCAATATGAATGTGTACTTTACTAGAACATCATGAGCATTAAGTGATGTTAGAGACACAGCATTTAGTCTTGTCTGCTAATATCTCTGAATGCACTTGATGTAAAATGTTTGACCAAACAATTTTCAATAAAAATGTCTTCCGACTTACTGAAATTACATGTCTTTTGGAATAAAACATCTCCAACTGCTTCCATTCCTTGGAAAACTACTGTAGTTTCAGGTGCAAAACAATGATTTAACAACTTGTTTCATTCACTATTTAACTCATTTTGATAAATCAGTTATAGATGACATGATCTGGACCATGTGAGAAACATGTAGCAGATAAAAGTGCAAAACTCACCACAGTGAAGCACATTGAGGCTGACGCGTTGGAGTTTGTTCGGCTGTGATGGAATCCATGGTTTCCACTAAAATGACGCCTGATCTCTGCAGAAGAGTGCCTGGAAATAAACATCAAAATACACATGAATTATTGAGGTTATGAGGGAACAGACAGAGAATAATCATTTGCAAATCACTATATTACAGTAGAACTACAAAGTCACAATTGTAACATATGTAAACAGAAAAAACTAATGTGCACAACCTCATAAAACTGCAGTTACGTGAAAAGTTCAACCGACATGCAGAATGTATCTTAATGAGAAATGCGACAGCAATTCCACCATTGTTCCTCCTTGCATTAGTATGAACTGGTCAGCCATGGCGATTCCATTCATTCATTGTTTGCTCTCTACAGACGCACATCTCCACTGGCTGTACAAAGGCTTTGTCATGCTGGCAGCGATACAGGCAGCGGAATAAACGCGGTGTCCTGATTTAAGGGTCAGGTCGAACAGCAAATCAACATAACACAGGACTAAAGTATTATCCTCTTTATGTGTACATGTTTGTCTGTAGTTCTATCAAAAAATGTCAGAATGACATGAAGAGAGCTAGTGTATAAATTTGTTGCACACATTTCATCTCCGTGACGCCAGCCTGATGCACTGTCTGCTCCTTTGTAATAAATCTACCGTATCATTGGAGTCCTACCAAACTCCACACAATAACTGCTTTATTCTCTGCAGCTAAATGATGAGAGGGCAGTTCTGTGTATGAATGCGTTTTAAATGTATGTTTAGCATGTGTGTATGTTTTGACTGCTCACTGTGTGTCAGATAAAGTTTACTCTAGTATTGCTGGCGCTACATAGGGAAGAGTTAGAGGGCAGAGACTTAAGTAAGTGGGTCACATTCTCTGCCACCTTCCCTGTGGTCACTCTCATATGTTCATTAAGTCCCTATGGTCATTGTTATGACAGTTCTGTTACTAATTACCACCATAAGCCCATGAACGGCAGTGCAGCAAAGGCATTCCAACATGTCAAATCCTCTAAGGCTCCAAAGTCACTAAAGCGTGCACAATCTGGACGACATCCTCATGTACACATCTGATTACAGTAACACTGTATCATCGGACCTGCTTGCTTTTCAAGAAAAAAAGGACTTGATCCATGTTGCTATGAGCAGTACTGACATTTCACAGCTTTATCTGAAGCGATTTAATATTGTTCAAGTCAATCTGAGACACACAGTTATGTGGTTCATAACATCCTCCCCACCCTGCTGTCACTCATACAACAAGCTGAGTCAATGTTGTAACTGCATAGCACAGAAGGTTAAGGGTGGAAAAACTGTATGCGGAACAAACAAACATCTTGTAAAACTAAAAATAAACCCCAACCACTTTGTTGACATAAAAATTACCTAATATACATTAAAACAAACAGCAGTGTCAGACAGTCTTTTCACAAATGTTATAAAACAGCATTGTTGTTTCTATGTTAACATGCACACACATGCATGGTCACATTATCAACTCTCCCTTTTTACAACCAGCAACAACAGCACTATCTTATGCAATTTTTCCCTTGCACACAAGTCACTCTTGAACAACACATTTTTAACCCTTCTGTAACTCAAAAGTACACTACAAGCCTGCAGCAGCCAAATGGCTGGTCTACTGGAGTAGGGAAAATAAATTCAATATGGTGCCAGAATCTTGCTCAAACATCCATTTCTTATACTAATGTCTTGAAGATGAGTACTGGAAAACACTTGTCATCATGCACAGTCAAATCGCATAAGCCAGAGGGGCTTAAAAGAGATGTAGGTAAGAAACTAAAGCTCTCAAAGCCTGAAGTCAACAACATGGATGAATCCCACCTCCACCTCACTGTACATAAAAAGATGACTAACAGGACAGAGAATTGACAGGTCCTTAAACTAAAACTAATCTGACTTTCATTGACTCAATATGAGATTATCAGACACAGGAGAGAAATGCAATTTAAGTATTGTTTCTTGCCTGAGGCCAGATTTTTTTATGGCTGCACTGAGCCATTACCATAGGCAATGTAAAAATGTAAACAGTTTAAAACCATCTCATAACTTGACTTCAAAAGAAGCATGCCCTTCCCTTTGTACCAAATGAGCCCATAACCTCACCACTAATGTGCTCTCCTGCAACATTTTACCAAAGTCACACATAAAAAGCACAGAGCCTCATAACGTTACTCAGACACGGTATGTAAACTTACATTTGCATAAGCATGGAATGTCACATCCATGTACATATATATGAGATTGCTTACTTGCATACACTGACACACACTCTGGATTGGTCTATAAAAAGACTCGGCAAGAAAAACAGTAATCAGGCTTTGCCAGCAGAGCCGAGCAGGCATTATTTTACCACTAGCAGACAAACAGCTCGTCACAGCAGACAGCATCTGTCATTCTCCTTAACGGGACACTGTCTAAGCATCTGTTGTTCTATCCAACTAAAGCTGTTCTTGTCAGGAAGACAAAAAGTGGAGCTGTAAATTTTGGTCATTTTGGCAAAAACAAATATATAAAAAAAAGCTACTTATGCAAAAACATATGGCTTAATTAATTTTTACTGAAACCACTGAGACCCAGCCCAAACAGCCCCAACTATTTTACATTCAGATAATTGCAAAGATATAGCTGACAAAACCAAATTATCATAGTGCTGGTGATATGGGTTGTCTTATAAATTGAGTGAAATCTATTTACATGACCTTGTGGTAGCGGTAACATGAATTGCTCTGTAAAATCCGAAACTACTGAAGTTGACTTCTTTGATGATGAAAAATGCTTCTGGAGTTTTTTTTTCTTTTCTTTTTTTAGTGTGTCTCAGCAGGTTTAGGGATCTCTGAGAATGACCACAGTGGCACTCCCTGGGAGACACATCCTTCAACACTGGCCTTTCAGTTTGATGACGTTGTACTAAAATAAAAATGTGCATAGACTTGTCAGATTCAGCAAAGTCACATAAGGGTTCATTTACATTGAATAGCATACAAAGGACTCCTCTAGTACAAATAAAAAGACTGATTCAAAAAAAAAAAAAACAAAAACAAACATGCTGCCTCTTAAAAACAAAACCAGGTTATGATAGAGGACTCCGATTACCAATCAGCTGTATGTGTACACTGATGTTAGTGGTCACCACAGTGCAGGCAAACCTCTTGTACAATTGGCATGTCACCTAATATCTCTTAGTAACCTCATTTCTTGTTTCCCTGTAAACACACAGGTTGTCACTAACCACAACATTAAGACGACATTGTTTACTTTGAATCAGAATAAAACCAAGCCTGACAACAATAAATACTAGTTTCCTTTCTCCATTTCATGTGATATAATTAGAATGTATAATTAACACTGATGAGGATGGCACTCGAAAACAGCTGCTGCCAGGTTGTGGATGCAGAGCCAGGATTTCTACTGACAGCAAACTCCAGCTTGTGTATAAATCAGAGCTGATGACAGAGTAGGCACACTGTCAGCACATGGATTATCCTGTTGCTGGTGTGGGAAAACAGCTAAACATATGTCATAAAGCATATCATCATGTACAGTAATTAAGTAAATTACAGCATCACTGTCATGTAATTGCACTCATTATTATTCCAATTAATCTCTAATCACCTAATTATCTGATTACCCATCTACTTAATATTATTAGAGAAAACTAATATGCTGTATTACCCATACTTGAACAAAACACTTCAATATAGTGTTATTTTCTTGTGATATTGTTATAATGATCTGGGATTCGGTGTCAAAGAACTTTCCCTCAATTATTCAGAAACACTAAGGGAAGCCTGAGGGATGTGAATGTTTTATCATTAATCAGAATAAAATGGTTTTGATAACGCAGGAATTTGTGTGACCCCAAAGTTTTATGTATTTATGAGATGTCAAATATGCTTCTAATCATTTAAGCATTTGAGCTGTCATTTTGATGTCGATCTTTCCGGCTGAAAACTACTTCTTTATTATCCAGAAGGCTACTACAATGTGAGGAGTTCTTAAAGGAATGGGTCTCCTCCCAGAAGCCACAGCAACAGCAATTTTTGTCATTGGTTTCCAAACAGAAAACCTTTAATAACCCCTTCCCTATAGAAAGAGGCAGACTCCGTTGTTACGTCACGCGGTCTACAGCAGGCCTGCACTTGCTGTGTGCATATGGTGTGTTCCTATCAGCATTTCTGAAATTATTGCCCAAGCAGTCTTTCAATTGAGTCCAGCTCTGTTCTATCACTACTACGTGCAGATTAATAACCCAGAGACACAACACAGAGCCCAATCTATAATTCTACTCTTGAGTGTGAATATTTTCAGCCCTTATGACATGGTTGTTTTCAGTTACATTTCCTGCAGGGGTTTCATGACAGTACCTGTATTACCAAGCTTTCAACTCACTCAACCAAACCCTTTTTTTTTTTTAAACAAGCTTCATATTTTAGGGGTTATAATAACATATGATTATGTACAGAAAGAAAATGGGACTCCATTATAAAGTTACGGTGATTGCAGATACAGTTGTGGAAAAAATTACAAGACCATCAAAAGTTATCAAAAACAATGGTTATGAAATCAAATCCTGTGTGTATCATGTGACTAAAACAGACAGACAAGAAAACATGGAATGCCTAACAGCACTGTTTTGGCAGTGCAATGGCATAGATATTGATGTAAGAACTTAAGTGGTTTTGGCTATTATCAAGAAAAACGTGGAAAATGGATAGATATCAGTTCCTAAATTAAACTCTTATGAGCCATTTTTGTTGTTATCATTATATTTTTCCAAATAAATGTACCTTTAGTTGTACCAGACATTAAAATGAACAAGAAATTGAAGAAAACAAGGGTTGTCTAATATTTTTTTTCCCGCGACTGTATAGTCTCATCTTTGATCCAACAGTTTAGATTAACAGCATTGCATGTTGGAGGACTGGAAGAAAAAAGGACCACTGTGATAAACAATTGGTTTGGCACTCTTCAAAAAAGTTTAACAGCCTCCCTTTGTTGAGTTTGTTGAGAGCTGGAGGTGACATAAAATTTCATAGGTGGCTGCCTGGTAATTTTCTTTGTAGGAAAAACCTTGTCTTGGCGAGACGGACGAGAAATGTTGCGATTGTGATATTTATTGTCAAGTCATTCCTCCAGTAGAGGTGGAAAAACCCTTCTTATGCTCATCTTTAATCCATCATCTGAACCAAAGAGGAAGGAAAATGGTGAATGGTGTGGCATGCATGACAAGAGGAAGAAAGCAAACCAAAGGGATGCCCCCACTGTGTGTCTCATACTATCATATGTCTCCAGACTTAATGGGTCTTACTGCTATCAGCACCATCACAACTCAGTTTCCTGTCAAAGGGAGGCACACACAAACACAACAGTCATTTGGCCGCTTTAAGGAAGAAAATGTGACTATGGACGCTTCAGACAAATTCAAGAAGAGTCAGTGCTCTAAACACAAAGGAAGTCATTTCTCAATTATTTTTTTTTGTTCACCAGTTTGTGTGTCTCTTTGACACCCTGCTCATCTCTCAAAAGGCCCACCAACAGTCATAAGGGTTAACAGATGTCATTAGCCAGAGCCCAGAGGAAATCAGATGCAACTCAATCCGGACCCCCCTGCCATTTTCGAGCACTGAGCGACAGAGGCCCCCTGTCCACAGCTGTCCTCACACCTGTTACCATATGCTGGTCTGGAGCATCGTGTTCAGAGGTAGAATATTAAGTGCTGAACTTCATTTCATCTAGTGACAGAAATAAAGCCTTCTGCTGTGCTACATTCTTCATTCGCCATTATTCATTTTGACTAACATGACTAGCATGTCTTTCCCATTCCTCTTTTTACATTGTAAAGAGAAAAAAAACATTTCCTGATTTAAAACTGCCACAAAGAAAAAGCGAAGTGAAACCACACAGACAATATATGTCCACAGTGCGCACAATTTCCTTCACACTTCATCCAGATAGAGAGAGATAGACAGGAACTGCTCATGGTCACATGCAGGATATTTAGGGTCTCTTACCCTAAAGTACATAAATAACAACTAGTCCAAAGCACACACAACACTTATAATTATAAGAATCTTTAGCTTGTAATACACTTAAGTTTCAACTTGTGACTACCCTTCCTCTTTTCCCAACAAAACTGCTTGTCAGAACTACTCCTTTATTATTTAACATTTACAATCACCTTTAGAACCAATTAATCCACATATATGAGACAGTATTTGTGGTTTACTTTTAATAACAAGGGTTTAAGTTTTAGTCTAAGCCCCATCTTATCACCTTTCTGCCCATTATTATACCACAGAGAAAGATTGTCAAATGAAAAACAGTTCATACATATTCAATTCTAGACTTCTTAATGTAGACTATGAGAGTCTACATTAAGAAGTCTAGA
The DNA here is from genome assembly GCA_030068375.1 of Ostorhinchus rueppellii. Lineage (NCBI taxonomy): Eukaryota > Metazoa > Chordata > Actinopteri > Kurtiformes > Apogonidae > Ostorhinchus > Ostorhinchus rueppellii. Next base: position 35,213,945 of record JAQQZY010000029.1, on the reverse strand, counting down.
ATTGGGTTTAATATGACACATTGTCATACTGTGAGGTACTTAATATACCTTTGTTTGCTGTATTTTTTATGCATATTATTAATTAATCATGTTACAAAATCATTATGAAAACCATCCATATAGAATAACACAAAGATCAGGCGTCTACTCATTAACTCTCATGAGTGTTGATGAGCATAAATACACCATTATGTACTGGCTGTGCTGCTCTCAACACCTTACAAAGCACATAGCAATAAAGCATGCTATTCTACAACTCTGCTGGCTCATCTTTGGAGTCAGGCTGTGACCCAGTATCACTCACATCCCCCAGCAGCTGAGCTCAGCTTTGCACAGTATCCGTGATTTCTCCTGGCTGTAAAAAAAACCATGACTTAAGCACCTTCATTGTGATGGTGAGCAAAGCATATCGTACTCACCATCAGAAGGTTTTGGACCTTTTCCAAACATAATTTTGCTATGGTTTCACACTTCAGTGCTAAAGAATTAAAATGCCTCATAGAAAACTGCATGCAGGTCATTTTATGTACTTGTACTGCCATTTTCTGTACCTTAGGCAGAACACCCAGGCAAATTAAGGCACCACTTTTGTTGAATTAATATAAAATCAAAGTGGAAAGCAGTAAAACTAAATGACCTTTGTCAGATGTAATGCTTGAAAGCTTTCTGAGTATTGTCAGTTGTGCTCAACCTTTTCCAATGTAATGGTAGTGATTCAAAATTAATTAAGTGAAATTATTATTTTTATTGAAAAACAAACTTTTACTCCCTACCTGTGCACCTAAGCCTTCTAAAAACAAAAAAATAAATAAATAAAAAAAATGCTACAACCCAGACAGCACATGGGCCTTCTGAAAACCAAGATGGTAATGAGGTTGAGTAACTTGTTGTCTCATTAGCCATTTTTAATTTAACCAATTCATTCACTAACTCTGCTCATATCTCTACAATGTGAATGAAGAATCACTGATCTATTTATCGCTGCTTGCTCAGAATGCACTGCACTACGAACAAAATAAGTACTGCATAAATATTATATGGTATTGCTGTTAAGCATGTTTGTTTTAATAAGTTCCACTACAGAGGCATGGTACACAATGGACTTCCATGTATGTACTTCCTCCACACCTGGCTAGTGTCACAGCAGGAACTATGACCACATCACCCCCATCATTTACAACAGCTCTATGGACTACTCAGACCTTACACACCACAGGAAATGATCATATTAGTAACACTAGATATAGAATCAGTATCCTCACAAGGAGGAAATGGCAGGAAAAGAATACAGATGTGTCAGATTACTGCTAAGCTTCACAATAGTTTCCCCATCGCATTGAATTTTCTAGTTTTGTCTACATAATGATCCCCTGACACTGAAACAACAGAATTTATGATCATATAGGTCGTTCTTTATGGCTCCCTTTAAGAAAGTTGCCTGTATTATATCCTTCAGGCTTCTTGTTCTAATGGGACGGACTGACCTAACCTGCAGCATTAACATTCACAACATGTGGCTGCCTGCTCCACTGTGGAATCCCCTCCCAGAGTCTCTGGAGAGCTACCAAAAGTTCACCTTCACCGCTGAACCAAGCCTGACACCCAACGCGCACCCACGGGAGGTTTGTACCTGTTGATTTTCAGAGCGAAAGCCCGTCGCTCTGCGCTGCCCAGAGAAGCCATATGCGGGTCTGAAGTCCGGTTCAGCGGCGGTGGCTCCGGTGCTTTCCTGCGGACTACCCCGCCTCGCTGTCACCGACGTGAAGCTTCTGTCGCTCACTCCCGCACGAGTGTCATGTCAACATTCATCTTGCTTGTGGCGGCAGCAGCGGTGTTCCTGGGTGTAAACTTCCGCATTTGATTTAAGCCATCCCGGAGGGAGAGAGAGAGGGAGAGACACACACACAGAGAGAGAGAGAGAGAGAGAGAGAGAGCGGCACGTGGAACGGGACAGGACACATTGGATGAGACACGCGCGCTCCCTTGCTGCCGAGAAGTGTCTCTTAGTAAATGTACCTCTATATTCACTTAAAAGCAAAACAGAAAGTAAAATTGGGGGGGGAAAAAGTCTTTAAAAAAATTAAAAATAAATAAATAAATTACAGAAAGTTATAAACTGTAATCGTGCGCGGGTTTTTTGCATCATCTTTTCAAAAAAAGAAAAGTGCCCAGAGTAATTCTAACACAATAAATCATCTCACAGAAAGCACAACTGTGTTTAATAATTTTATTAACTGCATAATAATTATTACGCATCTTTTTATATCATTCATTCATTCTCACATTCACCCACTGGTGGTGCTCAGCTGTACTTGCAGCCACAGCTGCCCTGGGGCAGGCAGATTCGAACCCCCAACTTTTCGGTTATTGAACGCTCAACCACCTGACCACTTTGGAAAGCTGCGAAGCCCATATAGCCTGCAAAAATTTTAATTTTTATCAGAATTAAATTTCGTGATCTAGAAAATTATATATGCTGTCAGGGGCGGACCTACCATTAAGGCAAAGTAGGTGATTGCCTTAGGCCCTGAACCAGTAGGGGGCCCTCAACCCTTACGTAGGCCTACTAATAGGTGCCCTTGAGGTGTCCTCCTGTTTTTCGGAGTGTCTATTGGCTATTGGACCTTCGAGCCTGCCTTTTCCTTGCTGGATACCTTTGCTGTTTGGATGGACTCCCTAGAACCTGGACCCTTTTCCCCTGAAGGGTATTTGTACATGCTCTGCCCCTCTCAGTTTCTGCTCTGTGGTTTGTCTGCCTGTGTATTGACCTCTGCCTGTCCTCCGATTAGAGCCTGCATTGCCCATTCAAATACCGTTGCTGATTCAGGCTTGACCACCTGGCTTTTGACCCTTGGACTGTCCTCTGACCTCACTTCCGGACCTCCCTTCATCAACAAGATTATTCAATTAATTGTTGAAATCTTGTTATTCCTGTAACCTATTTCTATGTGTTGGTCTCTGCATTTGGGTCTTTGCCTTTAAGTTCGGACCTGACACACTCATGAGACAAAATAGCAACTGGTAACAGGAAATTCAGCCTGAGAGGCTGTCATAAACTATGTCCAAGCACTGTCCTTTTGTTTGGAGTATACCTCCAGTCATAATGTCGTGCACATGTCTGTATTCCTGTGTCCCTGTCAACAGAAAGGGCGTGGACTTGTCAGGAGGTGAGCCAAAGGGTATGTTTGATTTAGACATTAAAGTAGTCTCATGTTGTACTTAAAAAGACATGAACCTTAACTTAAAGACTAACAATAGTAATAAAACCAAATATGTTCATATGATAAAGTTTTATCATTTCCCTCTGGTAGAAGCACATCCATAACAAATGCCACTTGATGGTGACGTCTGGTGGACTGTGCATCTACCAGGCTGGTGAAGAAGCCCAGCACTCTGTCCAGCTGTTCATCCTCATCAAAGAAAATGATCACCCTGCCCTCTGAGGAGGAGTTGACTTTTCCTGCCATGAATGCCTGTAAATATACATATGTTTTGGTAGGGTGCTCAAATTAAATGTTCAAACAGAAAATGTTTCACTAAATCATTCATTTATCATGTTTGGACCAAGTTTAGTTCCAGTCCGTGACTCAAATTTCATTTTCAAACTCACTTTCAGATGTTGCAGTTTCCTTTATCCTGAGTGATGAACGTTATAGAAGGTCACTGGTGACTCTTCTTTGGTGTTCAGTTTGCTGAGCCGTTCCCTACAATTTTCTTAAACATTTACAGTACCTTGCGAAAGTATTCGGCCCCCTTGAACCTTGCAACCTTTCGCCACATTTCAGGCTTCAAACATAAAGATATAAAATT
>JAQQZY010000029.1:35185119-35196924 GCA_030068375.1 Ostorhinchus rueppellii | reverse complement strand
GGGCATCCCTGCTTAGACTGTTGCCCCCGCGACCCGGCCCCGGATAAGCGGATGAAGATGGATGGATGGATGGATATTAAAAATAACACAACAATATACAAATCTAAATGTAGATGTTGTGATTGGAATATAAACATGCAAATTTTTTTTTACAACTGATTTAGACTTTTTAAATGAGCAAGCTTTAACAGTATATGCTTTTTTAAAGTGTAAGTTTTTTTTTTATACACACCTCTGGCTAAATTCTTTTAGCACCATAAGTGGGGAAAAAATGGTCTTTATTTAAAAAGACAGAAATAGTGCTTTAATTGTTGATTTTTGTTGACTTCCTGTCCTGCCCAAATGCTGTTTGCCCGCCTTGTTTATAGAGATGGCATATTTTCTTGTGTGTATCTGTTTGGCTGGTGTGTGTGTTCTCACAGTAAATACTCAGCTGTCCCCTTTGTTGTGACAGGCTGGCAGACCAAAAGTATACCTAAAATAACTCAGAGAAAGTGGTTCAGACATGCACCAAAATGCTAATTTTCCAAGAAGAACCTACGCAAGTTTTAAGTGCATATTATTCATCAGTGACATTTAGTGTCTTTTCTAGGTATCGTCACGGTCATTGACGCCAAATACGGATTGCAGGTGAGATATTTAGAATGAATTATGTCTCATATTTAGATACAACGTGATTTGTGAAAGTAATAATCTCTCTCCTCGTTGTCACGTAGTTCACAAATAATCATCAGTGTTTTTTTGCAAGCTGTTAAAGCTGTTTAACTCGTGAGATTGTTTGTAACCCCCCCCCCAAAAACAAAAAAAAAAGTACATCGCAGCACACACACCCAATATAAAAGGAACAGGATAAGTGACACCTAGATAATGGCCTCTAATTTGAAGGTGTCATGCTCACATTTCATGGCCAAGGTGCTGCTCTGTTCCCCGAGTGAGAAGCACGACAGCTATGAGAGACAGAAACAGCGAGAGGGTAACGCATAGTGAAGGAGTAATTGATATCAGCGACGTGACCATTGTAATAGGACTGTCACATCCACTCGCCTGCCTCTCCCTTCATCTGTCTCACGAAGTATCAATCTGTCAGATGGGGTTTCATGTTAACTAACCCCCCCCAACAGGCTTTTGTTTCTTATACTAAAGCATTTAGTGGTCGTTCTATTAAAGATTTTTTTTTTTATAATATATTTTTTTCTCTTATTCCATCAGAGGTGAAGTGTTGGAAATGTGTGCAGTGACAGATTGATATCAGACTGACACATAGAGTCAGATTCCAGACCAACACCTCCTGCTCCGCCTGTTATTACACATTAAACTGTTCAAGTCCCCGGTGAAACCACAGCACACAAACAAAAAGAAAAGTCCTCCTGTGGTGTCTGGATTTTGCTTTCCTCTGTTTTATTGCACTTGGGGCTTTGCAAATGAAATTTTCTGTGATTATGACATTATCACATGATCAAGTGATTTGAGCTAACTATGATGAGGCAGTGTAATTCTAATTCAGGTTAGCTTTTACAGATACCTCTGGCTAAATGATTTTACTACCTGACTACTTTTACTGGTGAATTATAATGATTTAGCATAAAACTAATCCATTATCTCCATTCACTTCTATAAAAACATTCCCAAAATAATCTCGGTTGCTCTTTTTAATGGCCCGAAGCACAATTCATCTCATAACATTTTGCCTTCATCGGTAAATATCTCAGTGTTGTCTTTATTTATTTCAGTTAATATGCATGGTCTGTTTAGGTGATTCATGTCGAATCACTTAATTTTTAATGACAATCATTTGTATGATAGCGGGCTCTCTAACTTGTTGTTACAACAAGTGTGAAAATCATTGTTTACACACTTCTGTCTTATGGTATCATCAAGTTTTTGACTTCACACAAAATCTCAGTTGGTCAAAACAACATTTTGTCTTTTTTTTTTTTTTAAGCTATATTTTTTATTAAACATAGAACAGCACAGTACACAAACCATTCCTTGACAGAATTACAGAATATGTATGACAGTGCAAAAAAAAAAAACAGAGCATAGAAAAGAAAAATAAGTAAATAAAACCATCTTGCGGTCCAGACAATCCAGTAATATCAATGAATGAACGTTTTGTCTTTTAATCATTAATATGTTGCATCAGTTGAAGAAATATTGTAGTTTCAGTGTCAAACCTCATTTTTTTGCATGCTTTTGTTACTACGATTTTGTCACTTTATTTGCTCTAACACTTTAAATTCTCAACTCAGCCTTGCTGTTAGTTTTCAACAACACAGTAGAGCAGCAGAGTGACTCACTGCTCCCTCTAGTGGTCACATTGACACGTCGGCCTGTAGCTGTGAATACATTTAATTCATATTTCTGTTGTGTAATACGCTGGTATCTTTGATATAGCATCAGGACCCTTTTAGGTTTTTTGTTTGTTTGTTTTTTACTCTTTATTTCGAACATGTAGACAAAGAAATTAAAACACAACAAGACCCACCAACCAGATATCAATAGTGATACTTTAAAGGTTGATAGGTAAACAATGTAATGTACAATGTAGTAATGTAAGTTGTAATAACACAACTCAAAAATAAATAAAGTGACACATGCTCGAAAAGGAATAGGAAGAAGTATAAATGTATATACTCCTACCCCACATCTCTATTCCTCATGGTTTCTACGTAAATAATAGCAATTATTGTCCAACAATGACAACGACAGTAACATAACGCAACATAACAATGTAGCACACAATTTTTAATAATTACGCTAATATAAAAAACACTCTTGTGAAACTTTTAGATTGAATTTGCAATATCTCAAAATAGAAATACTACATATAGCTCCATTAAAGAAAGCTTATCGACTCCTCTACGTTATTTCAGTGTTAAAATCCTTCTTTTGTTTTTCTTCCACAGCAATTAGCGGAGGAAAAGGCAGATGGACTGGTCAATGAAGCTGCCAGGTATGTTTGTGCATTTTCTAAGACGCCCCTGTTTTTCCATCACACTGGGTCTCATCAATTTCTGGCGACCATACGCCTGTCTGTCTCCCTTGGCGCCTCTCTGTTTGCCTCCCGCCAGCAACTGCAGAGTGTTGTTGCTGAACAAACAAAGTAATGAATAAGGACCAGTTGCAGGACCCTTTGCATTCTTCATCTTTGTTTGTGTTTTCACCTCTAAACTAAACAGGACTTGGGTCTGTTTCTGTTTGGCCTCGTGACCGGTACACTGCCGCCCATGTACGTTTAACATAAACCTCTCTCTGCAGGAGCTTGTTGTGTGCACTCACACTTAAGTTACAGTCATATACTGTTTAGAAGTATACTAATATAAAATTTACTTCTACCTATTTATGGTATTGAAAAATAAATGCAACTGAACAGAGAACCTCCCCTTTATATATATATTTTTTTCTCTTCTATTTATTTTCCCAAACTATGGTTATTAATGTGTATATTGCTCATTATACTTATCTAGTGAGGTTTTTTTCTTAATTTATTTTGTTCAAATACATGTATAACTTTTGCATTTCATTTCTTATTTCACTTTATTTTTTACTATTATTTAAAAAAATGTCTTCAGTTTTGATAAAGTGTTTCTGTTCATATTCTTTTGAAGTTCATTATAACTGACGATAATAACTGAGGTTTTTTTCATTTTCATACCATTACAACCCTCGTTCTGACATTATTAAAAGATCAGCTCTTTCCTAGTGGAAATGTATCTATTTTGTTGTTGCACAAGTTTTGAAATATAGAAGCTATATGGTTTGTGTTTATTGTTGTTATAGGCAGATTGCCCTTGCAGACTTGGTCATTATCAACAAGACTGACCTGGTGAATGAAGAGGAATTGGCTCAAAGCAGAGATACTGTCAGGTACGTTTCACAGGCTGCATTCACAATACCAATTTTGGTTTATTACTCAGATCTGATTTTCTTTTTTTTTTTTTTTCACATTATTTTTTAAGAATTGACCAGTATCAAATTCCAGTGTGAAGAGCTCACACTCCTGAACTGAACCACATACACAAAAACAGTGGTGTACACAAAGTGAGACTATTCCACTACATGTATAACTTTTACATGAAAAACCTTACATTTAAAGAAAAATATGTTACTACTCTGACAGTGTTTAAGTCCAAGCTGAAACTGGCTGTGTTTAACTGAGCATATAACAACTAAAAGTGTTCTATCGGCACTCTTCTCTTTTACTTTATTTTAATTGATTATTATTTATGTTTTATTGATTATGTTCTAATTGTAATTGTGTGTTTTTAACCTGTCTTTTTCCATTTTGTAAAGTACTGTGGATTACCCTGTGTATGAATTGTGCTATACAAATAAACTTGCTTTGGCTACTATTATTGGTATCCATTGTTAAGCGGGAAAAAAGTCCCTTTCAGTTTTTTTTACTATCATTGCTGATGTTGTGGATAAATTTTACTACTCATTCATGTATATGTTGCTTTTGAACTATTCTACACTATGTGAATGACTCCTTCCACTATATCACTAAAATTCTCAAATTAAAGTAATATAAATTCTGAAGAACTTTGAGTTGAATGTTCAGACTAAGGTCACATTGAAATAGATTTGTATCTGATTCAGGACCACAAACAAGAATGGTCATGAGCAGAATTTAAGAGATCAGGTTCTATGTGGTTGTGCTGTTCACACTGTCATGAAACAAACAGATCTGAGTGACACAGGAGTGAAAATACCAGATTTTAGCCCCTTCTACCTGCAGCTTGAACATAGTCACAGATTCTGGAACGCTGTAGTGATAAGATGCCACCTGTGAAAGCCATGCTGATATTGTGATTTTACCGAATCAGAGTCTACAAGGTCACAAAGGGACGTGGTCTGTTACGTGAGTAATAACAATTTTTTTCCTGTCACTTCAGGTCTATAAATGGTCTGGTCAAGATTTTAGAAACCCAGAGATCAAGGTAAGTTTTCATAATTAAAAATAGATCGTGTTGTGTGATAAGATTATCCAGCTTCTCTCCAGCCTTGGTTTATTTAACAGATGAACTCCACATGCTGCTCCTGCTCAGATCTTTGTATCAAAGATGTTAAAGCGTGACATTGCTCAAGTAAACCCCCACCACATACTTACACAAAGGGCTTCACTCTGAGTAAACACTAAACCTTCAATGGTGTCCAGTTACCCACAAGTCTTTGCTGTCTGACCTGGGGTCTCAAAGCTGACAGAGAAGCACATATGTGTATATGCACCCTGTGTATTAGCATGTTGTCTGTTATGGGACTCAGGTAGCATCTGGCTAACACAAGCAGTGTGTATCAAAGGTTTGGGTGTGTTTCAGCTCTGCCGTGCCCCTCACAGGGTTCAGACCAGGGTGAGCACATGAAAGACACCGTGCAGTGAGGGGTTAATCAGAAAAACATTCCCACAATCTGTTCCAAATTGGTTTGAACTTAGCTTAGCTATTGTCTGACAGGGTGAAAGTTGGGTATAGTATTTTTATTTTCTTTTACCCATTCTGGTCTAGACAGATGTAAAACTGTCATTGATTTTCTCTCACAGGGTGGATCTCTCTGAAGTTCTGGATCTACATTCCTTTGATAGTAAAAACGGAGCAGAGTGAGTAGGTTTCATGTTCACAAAAGTCTGTCAGAAAAAATTCAGCGTATACGATTGACAAGAAACTGATGTCAAAATGGATCCAAGTCGAGCACATTATTTTCAACATCAATATAGTTAAAGTAGTCTATAACATTTAGGCAGTCTTCTTTTCTAAAAAAATAAACTTTCTGCTGAAGATCCCCTAAAATGTTAATTCTGATCCATGTGTTCAGCAAGATTAGTGTGTTTGTGATAATCTTAAATCCGCCCATTAAAGCAGCTCTTTTAAAAGCTCCAGTGAAATTGGAAGTTAACAGATCTTTGTGTGTCAATGGCTTTTGTCCATTTGTCAGTACTGTGTACCCAACAGTCTTTGATACTGTTGCTCACCATGTTTCTCTCTAATTAACAGACTCTTTTATTTAGCATGCCCTGTTGCACCCCAGGGTGGTCATCATATTGTATCCCCTGTAGAATGTCATTCTCATGAATAGAGTCAATGTTCATCCCTTCATGTGAATGAAACAGCAGCGGTGTTAAAGCTCTCTTACATGCCCTTAGTCAGTGTCTCTGAGACCAGCTGCAGAGGATTAGAGCTGTGTGTGTCCATTGGCTCCTAAGGAGCCCCCCTTGTCCCAACAGATAGCTCCTTTCCCCCTGCCTTTGAGAGTTCAGGCCCCTCCTCCCCGAGAGCCCACGCTGGCTGTTTGAAGCGGCCCCCCACCGCTCCGCCTGTGTGGTACAAACAGCACACAGGACTAAAGCTGCTGGACACAACATTTAGCCTCCTTGTGAGGTCAGAGAGAAGGGGAGGGGGGCTGAGGAGGTCTGATGGGGTGTAGTTTGTTTGGGAGTCCTGGTGTTGTTTTGTTGAGTTTAATTGCCTTTTCTAAAGCTTTTCAGTCAGAGTTTTGTCATTAAGCATTGATATAGAAAACAGTTTACCACACTATGGCAAAACCACTAACGAGCAAAAAGTACCACATTTGTACTTCAGCTCCAGTACATCTCAGAGGATAGTGTTGTACTTTTTTGCTCCATTTGCAGTTTTAGTTAGTTTTCAGATTTTCAATCCCCTTCCTATTGAGGCAAAACCACATATTTCCAGATGTACGAACTCTGAATGTTTGCAAAAAACTGAAGTACAATTTCCCAGTTTAGGATCAATAAAGTATACCTATCAATCAATCGATATATGTATCAATCTATAAAATGTTCTATCGCTGGTTGACAAAATTCTCCCCCTTTAGCTAAATTAACACTAAAAATGTTTAAACCCAGTAAGAACCCTCTTAAAACTAATAGTAAAATGTATTCTCATGAAGGTGTAAAGAAGCCTGTTTTTCTGACTTGACTAAAAGCGAACTTTTTAAGACCTACAGGGTTCTTACAGGGAGCAACAAATGTAAACCTGTGATGATGTTCTAGAATATGATGCACTGCTATAAAATACTTTTTAAATTATACTTAATTGTATTACTGTACTGTACTTTTTTGATAGATGTAGATTTGAAGGTACAATTGATCAGTTTGGGTAATTAATTGGTATTGATAGGATATTCTACATATTATTGGAATTGGCAGAACTTTGCTTCAACAGCAGCCAATGACTAATTTTAGATTTGAGGATACTAATACCTCAAATAGTCAAATAATGTGTAGAATTACCAGATTTGTATTGATTCCTTTTAATATTAAACTTATGAGCTCAACTTTAAATATACAGTCATGGGAAAAAAATATGACAACACTTGTTTTCTTCAATTTCTTGTTCATTTTAATGCCTGGTACAACTAAAGGTACATTTGTTTGGACAAATATAATGATAACAACAAAAATAGTTAATAATAGTTTAATTTCAGAGCTGATATCTATCAATTTTCCATGTTTTCTTAATAATAATTAAAATCTCATCAGTTCTTACATCAATATCTATGGCATTTTACTGACAAAAACAGTGCTTTTAGGAATTCCATGTTTTCTTTTCTGTCCGTTTTAGTCCCATGACATAGACAGGAGTTAGTCGTTGATTACGTAACCATTATTTTTGATTACTTTTGATGATGTAGTAATTTTTTACGCAACTGTAAGTCAAATGAAAACTGAAACACAGTCCACATAAATGCAGCAACGTGACTCAAAAACAATTAAAGAACCTTTCTAGCCCTGATATTAAGCTCTATCCTAATCACATCTGAGACTATGTAGTGTAATAAATAAATTTTAGTCTTTCAAATAGCATGAGTCTCTAATGTAAGCCTGAGTTTGGGAGGGGATCGTCATCTTTAACTATCTTTTTTTCCTCTTAAAGCCTAGCAGAGAAGCTGCAACTTATGAAAACTACAAGACCACATCTTGACAAGGTATACATTTTCTTTTTGTTTTCTTTGCTGCTATTATTCACTAACTCCTATGCTTGCTCACTTTGCACCTCTTTCCCTTGTTTTGTTTGCAAATTTATTTCAACACATCATTTCCTACAGGATAAAGGGGATGCATTCTCCTCAGGCTAGATTTGTACCATGAATCCCCCCAGGCAGTGACACTGTAGTGAAAACTCCCTCCCTGCTTTTGGTTTGTTTTTGTCCTGAGATCAACTTGAAGCTTTTGATGTTTTCTTGTTACATTACAAGCAGACCCGGTCTCGGTCTCAGCACAGACTTGGGGTCGGCTAGACTGAGGAGAGGCATTGAATTGAATTCAGCTGTGGTATAAAAGAGTAAACAGACAACGCTTAATGGTTTAATTCCCTGGTGAATATCAGATGTGAATGAGAAACAAGACCAACAACACCTCATAGTTATCTGTATTTGTACGTGTAAGAGAATCACAAAAAAATCAAGTGTGAGCAATACATATCCATTAAAAATCATAAATGTCTTCTAAAACTAGCTCTTTGTGTTTAAAGTCATTTTGCAGTTGCTTCCAAAGGGAAGAGCAAACTTAAATGCTGTTTTAACCCCTTGATACCTATTGTTGCAAATTTGCATCAACCACCCCCCGCTCCAAAATGAGACAAAAATACTATCTACTTGGAAGAAAAATGCAAGTCAAAATTTTTTTCCCACAATTGCAAATCAATTCAGGCGTTAAGGGGTTAATAACAGTATTATTTTTTAAATCATTATTTTATTATTATGTAGTAATTTAATAATAATCCTACGCCAAACGATAGCTGTAGATTTTAAGATTCAGTGGATTGGTTCGGATAATTAAATGGTTTAATATGGTATTGGAATTGGCAGAACTTGGCTTCGAAGTGCTCATGTTAGATTTCACAACTGGAATCACCGGCTTTTTTTGGATGTTAATAGCTCAAAATATCAGTCATGTGTTGAATTACCAGATTTTTAATAGTTTAGTTTAATATTCAGTTCAATATTTATTCATTACTTTGACTTTGAGGATCACAAACCCAAGTTAATCATTACTTTGCCTTAAAATATTAATTCAGTTTTATTTCCACCACATAGAATCATCAGATAACAAAGAACCACACAACATGGTCAAAGAAAAACTTTTTGCCACCAAAAGGAGTGGGAAGAAGTGTAACTCTCAGACTCTCACCCCCTTTTTACAAACTAATACTTTACACTTTTTTTTACATATATATTTTTACAATGACACAAATTAGCCGTACAAACCATTCACATACACTTTTTTTAATCACCTCGCACACAATCAGATTTTCATAATCAACCTTTTTAAATATAAACTATAATATTTATATGCATTTTAAATATTTACTGCAAATAAAGTCATTAATAAATCTGGTAATATCTTCTAATCATGATAGTCTGCATTAATTAATTAATTACAATAATATCTTATTTTATGCATTCTTCTATATTGTAATTAGATATTCGCTTATTCAGATAAAGTTTTATAATTTGTTATTATAGTGGATGTATACATCCTTTTAAATGCACAAATTAAAGAAGACATTTTAAAGTTCTGATTGAGGTTATTCCTCAGATGTACCCCTCTAACAGAGATACACTGGCAGCATAGTCGAAGATTGTTCATTTACAACAAATTGAGGTTGATTTCAGCAGATTAATCAGCCATTGTTTTTGCCTGATCTGTAATACCTTTTATCTAGTTCCTTTAAAAGAAAATGTCATTCAGTAACATTTATGTCATTCTGACGCCATGCATGTCAGGAGATATTTTCATTAGATATTCAACCCAGTGACTTCCCCCAGCAATTGGGCTGCATTGTTTTCAGTTTTATACCCATGAACTTTTTATCACAGGATGAGGAAAGATGAGGGTTGTTTGTGTGTGTAAATAACAGCATTGTTGTCTGTTTTCTCCACGCTCCCTTTCCCGCATGAAGCTCAACTGTCCCCGAGACCCTCCCCTCCCTCCTGTTGCTCTTTTCATGTAAATGAGAATGCTGTTTTTCTGTTGTTATACCAAATGACAAGGAAGTGTGTAACCTTAACACTTCAACAGAAAACCCCCAAATATCTGCAAAGTGCCCTTTAATGCTGCAAGGAAGTATGAAGAAGGGTGTGTGTGTGTGTGAGAGAGAGAGAGAAAACAGGAGGATGTAAGGATGATAAAGAGAGGTGCCATAGCTGTGTTTCGGGTGCCGAGTGGGGTTGTGGTTTTTGGCACGGTCATTGACAAAGTAATCAGCTGGGGTGTAAAAACACCCCCTTTTTTTTTAATGTTCATAATGACTTTCCTGGTATCAGTAAAATGAAAATATGTTAAAAGCGTTCTAAACAAATACCATCAGTGAGGTCTGAGGAATTTGTTGCAATGACTTAAATGTCACGATGAAGATGTTATGAACCAGGAGTGATAAAGGTTAACCCTCAAAGACCCAAACAAACCTCAGAACCACTAATCCTATCGATAAATTAGCATAATTCAGGTGAAAAGCTGAGGAACTGCTTTGTCATCAGATATGACCCATTTGGAGATTCAGAGAATGTGGACACTGTCATTTTATGTTCAGTTAATCATATATTTTGCTTTTTTCTTAATTTTTCAGTCTCTTTTTTTTTTGTTTGTTTGTTTTTTTTTATACTTTATTTGTATCTCAAAATTTTACAGTATACAAAATAAAAAAAAAAACAGACTTCAACTGTTAGAGGTTCAACCTTTAGATAAAATAAAATACAGACAGGTTCAAGGATAAATTAGGCAAAAAAAAAAATTCTCTCTCTTGACGTAACCTTTGAATTTTCTCATATTTTTGTGAAGATCTACATGATCAGTAAATTCAATTAATGTAAATACCTGATTTTAACTGAAAAATGCAAATAATATTCTAATAAATGGTGATAAATCATGAAGGAAAGGTTAAATGTAGAGAAATATTAAGTTGGAAGTTGCCATAAAATACTTCTAGGTCTTTAAAGGTTAATGGCTCTTACTAGGATAAAAATGGTCAGAGGATGGGGTATGTGTTACTGCAACAAAACAGAAAGAAACACATTTGGGTTTTATTACAATACTCACTTTAGTCTTCTCTGTTCTAAAAACCTCTGAAATTACTCTCAGCTTTTACGAACATCAGTAAATTAAATACAGGAAAATATATGATTTTCTATGAAAAATGCTGAAGATAATGTAATAAATAAGGATGAATCACTTCAAAAATATTAACTGTAGTGGGAAAAAAAAATTGGAAGACAAAACAAAAATCGCTCTAGGTCTTTAAGCTGACATGGTTCTTCTCCTTTTCATTAATAATAATGTGCCGGCGTGTGCTGTAAAAGCAGATTTCTTTTCAGTGTCTTTTGTCTCACGAATTAAATAAAATGAATATTTAAAAGAAATCCTGAAACTCCACATGCTCACGTAATGGCTAATTTGTCGTATGTAGTTCAAGAATATATAGACTATATGTTTACACTTCTTCCTGCTCCTTTTCGAGCATGTGTCATTTTATTTATTTCAAATATATAATTATATCAAAACTTGTATTGTTACAGCGGTACATTACACTGTTTGCGTATCAAACTTTAAGTATCACCATGGATATCTGGTTGGTGGGTCTTATTTTGTTTTAATTTCTTTGTCTACGTGTTCAAGATAAAAAAAACAAAAAACAAATAAGAAGAATTTTCATTCTATCTTCTATCTTAATGATAGAATCAAGAATCTTTATTGTCATTATGCGAGTCACAACGAAATTTTGTCCAGCAGCTCTTGGCCTTAAGGCACACATATGTACACACCTATAATCTAAAAGAGGCACATCTAAGATA
>JAQQZY010000029.1:35078471-35113794 GCA_030068375.1 Ostorhinchus rueppellii | reverse complement strand
CCTATCAGTGCATGTCTTTGGATTGTGGGAGGAAACCCACGCAGACACGGGGAGAACATGCAAACTCCACACAGAAAGGCCTGCCCGGGAATCAAACCCAGGACCTTCTTGCTGTGAGGTACGAGTGCTCACTGCACCACCGTGTCGCCCATCCTTTTATTAAAATATTTCTTAATTTCAGTTACGTACAAAAACCACATATGTATAAAGAACATACAATTAACACAATCTGTAACTGAAAAAGGAAAAAGCTGAAGTCTGAGGTTTATTTCTGCTTCTCCTACTCCCATCCTTACTCCAACTCCAAATCTGAAGCTGCAAAAACAAAACAGCCAAAATTAATCTACATTCAATTTCTTAAGTCACTTTAGAAATCACTGTACTTTTATTACCCTTGAGAATTTCACTTAAAACTTTTTTAAAACTCGACAACGAGCTGCACAACTTTAATTTATCCTTCAGCTGGTTCCATCATTTAGCACCAATAACCGAAACACAGTGATATTTAACATTTAGCAATTCCTATATATGTTCAAAATGATGTGACACTGGAGCTGTATATCATGTTTGCAGCAATAAAATAATTGTTCCATTCAACCATTGTCCATTATTTTGAAAAAAAGTTGTATATACTGTATGAACAAAAATAATGAGGACTTCTCTTTTCCATTGATGTCAAATATTAACATGATAAATATGTTCCTATCTATTGTTACCAGTACTTATCACAATAAATGTCGACTCAAGTTTGCAAGTTTTCCTCCTGAGTGAGAGTTGAAAAAGGCAGAGAGCTACTTTTGTTTTAATATCATTATTTATGGTCACAACCTGAAAAATATCTCAGAAATCTAGAGGACTCAAAAACAATTTTAATGTTAAGTATGACTAAAAAAAAAATTCTGGGGCATTTTGCAAGTGTTTTAGATGACGATAAAAAGAAAATGAACCCTGGGATGAAATAAAATAGTTTATTGCAATGATATTTATTGCAACATAAAATAATACTAGGACCTTTGTGGTTATTGTTTTGTAGTCTAGTCCCATGTTATCAGTGAAATACCTGGTAATACTTCTGTGGATGTAACGCAGCTGTTCACTTTTTAGACATTTTGCTCCTGCGTTGTTGTCAACTTTGAATTAAAAACACATGAATGCTTTTAGAGCTTATCTGACACTGTCTTTCTACTCCTGTATTTTACTTGCAGCACAGCAACATTTTGCAGAACACATAAACGGCTTTGTAAAGTCGTAGAAGCTGTAGAAAAGCAATAAAATGATATAACAGTTTGTATTTATCTGAAAAGTGACATTAAAGGAGTTGTAATACAAGACAACAAAAACTACAGCTCTTCTGTTCTTTCACGAGGCTTTTTTTTTTTTTAATATTGAAAAAACAACCATCGAAACACAAAAATAGTTGAACGTGAGAGGGATAAAACTCATTAAAAATAAATAAATAAATAAATCGCCTCAAAGTTTTATCAGTTCTACGTGTGAGCAAATCAATTGAAACGACGCCACCTATTTTATCTCCATATTCATAAACTGTGGGTGTTATGTACAGACACACATGTAGGAGTGCGCCCCAAGTGAACACACACACACACACACACACACACACACACACTGATCAGCAACTCAGCCTTGCACGGTTCTCACTTCGTCAGTGGAGGTGTCAGGGTCCCCATGGCAACTGTATAATGGGGCAGGCCTAATTCAATCCCAGGGGCGAATAGTGGGTCTGGCGGAGACGCAGAGGGAGAATTGGTCTGGGTCTGAAACCTATTCAAGTCAGGGCTGATGTGTTTTAGCTGCCGCATGCTCAGTCACTGAAGAGAAAACATTCTGTCTCCACTCATACCCAACTTTCGCTTCCACTCTTAATCTCTTCTTCTGGCATAAGTCCTCTTCGCTCTCTACAGTACGAGTCCCCTTCTCTCTTTCACTCCCTCTCTCTGATTATGTTCCTCCTCAAACTCTCTCTCGCTCTGTTTATTCATTCACTTTTCAGCAACTATTTTGCCCCTTCACGACTACACTTCCTTGCCATTCTCTCCTCCTTCTCTCTCTCTTCGGTTTCTATTCAATCAATACCTCATACACTCTCGCTCGACCTCTCTCTCTCTCTCTCCCTCTCTCTGACATTCAGACTCAGGAACCTGATAGGATTTCATTAGTACCTCTGGATCTTGTTGTATTATTGTTATCCCTCCCTGAAGAAGACAGGGATTAGCGCTGGGGCTGGAGACAACTTAAAGTAATAAGCCTGGAGCCAACAGTCCACAATCACACGAACACACATGCATGCACAGGCTCATACACCCACAGAGGTACACAGGGAGGAGGGAGGAGGCGGTAAAAGATCCACATGCAACGGGAGGAGGCAGTTCGCGCTCCATTCCCGTATTGTTATTACCGTACCAAACCAATCACACAGCTTCATACATCTAACCCAGTGAGAGCTTGGCTTGCAGCTTGTTAGGGAGGGAACAGTTTGTTACAGGGGAGAATGGTGCGTAACTCCTGTCACTGGTTCTGCATATAGAAAGGCCTGGGACTGGCCCGGGGCTATCTCTGTTTGCAGATGGGGGAAGGGAGGAAGGAAGTGGGTAGATTTGCATCCCTTTGACTCTATATCTCTAAGCACCAGAGGAAGGAGGAGAGGAGAGAGGAGAGAGAAGAGCTGTGAGAAAACACCAAAAATTATACAGAGAAAACTGTTAGTTGGAGGCTACTGCCTGATTGGTGCCACAGAGCTCAACTCATGCAAGCATTTAATCCAATCTGATTTACATACTGTAGTGTTCGCCACAGTTGCACTTGACATAAAGTGTTTTTCACTAATACAAGCTCAACCAAACTCATGAGAGGGAGAGAGAAGATGTAGAGCCGAGGCTGCGCTGTTCACAGAGCCATGCACAGGCTCAGAGATTGGCCATTACGTTGACTTGAATAGATTGCTTGTGTGCATGAATAGCCCAGTGAGGGGAAAAAAAGACTACGTTTCCTCTCCATGGGTTCATATTGATATTCATAGTGGCTCTCCACACCGAGAGCACAAATGTCACTGAAAACGGCCTTGATATATGCTCTCATTCTCTCCTCTTCCTGTCGCTCCATTCCTCTTTCTCTCCATCTCTCTCTCTCCCTTCGTCTTTGTTCCTGCTTTGCCGGACGCTCGGTGCCTGCTGCTGCCGGAAAGAGGAAAAAAAAAGGATGGCTGTATGACGGGGTGAGTGAGGGACATCATGCTGCTACTCATTTTGGCTTTTAATCAACCAGTAATGGAATATTAAAGGTATCTCTTGCTGTGAATCCTGCTAACCTTGACTGTACTGTTGTTTATTCCTGCAGCGCGGCCCCAGAACCTCAGTCCACACTGCTATTAAATGTCACATTACATTCTTGTAGGCTTTTAGCCCTCAGAGCCAAAGAGAGCTTCGGATTCCAGGTGGAGGAGGCTGGCATGAAGTCTTCATCTCGATTTCTATCTCTGCAGAGTTCTCATGGAAGTCTGTATCACGTTGACATTGTCATTCTATAGGATGTCACAGTTAAATGCAGTGCAGTGTTTTGACGTCTGAGAAACATATTAGGCGAGAAAAAAATGAAGTCAAGTGGGGGTTTCCTCCATTTCCCTGCATTCATTGTGACATTATAAACACTGGCAGACAGAGTTAGAGCTTTTGGACAGGCATCCGGCAGAGTATTGGCAGCAACAGTAAAAGATGAAGTGAAAGTATTTTTGGGTGGAAGTCGTCAGGTCGCAGGTGCATAAATCTCTGTATATTTGTTAATTGTCCCTGGAGACCATTTGGATGGCAGCACTGTTGGCTGAGATATGTGCTTCCAATGGGGGAAGTGGGCACAGTGTTCTGATTAAGTTCATAATAAAACCAAAATGTAAAGAAATGCCTATCTGATGTGTCAGGCTGTTAAATCTGGTGCTCAGACCTATTATACCTTTAGTAGCTACACACTGTTCAATCAATCAAGACAACCAGCTTGCTGTTTGGAAAGAGACGAGAAGTGCAATTTAGCAAAAATGATATGCATAAAACAAACACCAGATGAGACCCTGCAGAGTAGCTGCAAATTCCAGGCCAAGGTTTCCCTGATCTGGTGGTAGTTCAGATGACATTTGGCTGACTTGTTATACATAGCTCAATATCTTCCAATAGCTTATAATGATTACCGATATTGGAACCAATAAAACATTTGTGAGCCAGAAATTGTGAAAGAATAAAATTAAATGATGTGTGTAACTTTGTTCTAACATTTTATGTCCCTCCGAGGCTCGTTCCGCTCTGCCTGAAAACAGCGAGAATGTCAAAAGAGGTAAAAAAGATGGCACCACAGTGTGTGCTCAGGGTGTAAGTTATGGCCGTAACTTTCTCACTCTGTCAGGCGCTTTAACCGTCTGTCCTGGAGGACACATTAACTTGGTATCCTTAAATAAAGTCCTTTAAATAAAGCTGGGGGAGTTAAATAATGAGAAAGCTGCTCCCACTGTCCTTTCTGCTTTTAAATGAACCTCTGCCTTTCTTATTAATGTCCCCTTATCGCTCATCACGGCCACTGACCCGCTGCTGTAACCCCTTCCCACTCAACCACACGAGAAGCTCCGGCAAGTGGTCGCCGCAGAAGTAATTGAGGGCAATTTTCAAATTAAAATTTAAACCCCTCGTCCATCTTTGTGCGGTGGGAGGGAGCGGAGGAGAGAGCTTTGGGGGCTGATGACTTGATCAGGTTTTGCGAGCCGGGCAGGTACTCAGGCTCGGCGAGGTGGGATGATGAACGAGGGGCATTAATCTCTGTGACAGAGAGAGAGGAGTTAGCAGCGGTGATAGCACCGCTAACGGCTTTAATTAGCATTTAATCAGCCGCCTCGGGGCCAATGGAGGGGGAGAGAGGAGATCAAACTCTAGCGGCCTTCTGTAAGAAGAGGAGGAAAGGAAGACAGTCCCTGTGGTAGTCAGGCTGATGCTGCAGGCTGCGTTGAAGAACACATGTCTATGATCCCCTTTTGTACTCCTGTAATGATAACACTTCATGCACGCAAAGGCCCCGGACTGTTCGCAGAAAGAGGTAGCGTTAAAAGAATAGTCGAAAAGCTCAAATACTGAAAATGCTGAGTGTGAAGGCTTTTCCTAGATAGTTCAACTCCATAATGCTGTAGAGATTATTCAACGGATTGTATTTTGAGTCAGGGCTGATGGAAAAGCAAAAGGTTCAGGAAGCTTAAAACCCTCTAAGATGGATACCAGTATCTGTGTCTTAAATGTGTATTTGTTAAAAATGTTCACTAAGTTTTGTCCCACTAATCCACACATATGCTTTTGTAGAGTTCCTTTGCTTTTCAGGGTTATTATGTAGCTGTAATGTGGACATGGAGACGCTCCATATGTTTAGACACTAACATTGTGCACCACTGATCCATCATAATTACCTACTTTGAGCCAATGAGTGGCTTTAATTTGCTTCAGCAGACAATATTTGTTGTGTAAATGAAAACATCTACATTTAAATCTGTAAATGAAAGAAAACTTGCTATGGTTTTGTCTCAGTAAGTAAAAGAAAATCCCAATTTACTAGGTGAAGGTACTTCTGAATCAGGTGATGTTTGATACCTGAGTCTGACCCATACCATAGAAATACTTTAGAAAAACTAAACAAACTAGTTCAGATCAGGTAACACAAAAACCTTCTTGGTCTCGGAGGGTTAAAGTCACACAAAGGAATTTCTTTGGACACCCATGGGAGGTAATAAGATGCAAGTTGTGTTGATTTCTTCATATCATTCATAGCCATACAAGGCGTCAGTATTTCCTGTCATGTCTGATTCAGCACAGAAAAATATGAGGAAACGCTGCGTTGATAGACAGTACGGCTCTTGTTTGCAAATGAGATTCTCCTTTTTCCACTGGCAAGATTTTACTGTGGTGACTCATCTCTACAGTTTAGGATCATCCTGTGAGATTAAAGAGCCATATGACATAATATGACTGAAAAAACCCAGACATGTTTAATCTGAGTCTATAACTTCAGCCTCCCTCCTCTCAAAAACACTATTCTTCTGTGCTGGTTCGCTGTAATCTTTGACTTTCACTTTGCAGA
The DNA here is from genome assembly GCA_030068375.1 of Ostorhinchus rueppellii. Lineage (NCBI taxonomy): Eukaryota > Metazoa > Chordata > Actinopteri > Kurtiformes > Apogonidae > Ostorhinchus > Ostorhinchus rueppellii. The sequence continues at coordinate 35,107,677 of JAQQZY010000029.1, read as the reverse complement.
GTCAGACACATTGAGACCAAATCAGAAAAGTTTGTGATATCAAAGAAAAAAAAGAAAAAGAGCAAATTGAGTGGCTTTACATTTGTGGTGTTTTGAGATCGATGTGGCATGATGGTGCAGTGAATAGCACTCGTACCTCACAGCAAGAAGATCCTGGGTTTGATTCCAACACCAGTCGATGGTCAGACCTTTCTGTGTGGAGTTTGTATGTTCTCCCCACGTCTTTGTGGGTTTTCTCCGGGTACTTTAGCTTCTCCCACCATCCAAAGACATGCACCGATAGGTTAATTTAAATTGCCCATAGGTGTGATTGTTTATCTATATACCAGATGAACTGGTGACTTGTCCAGGGTGTACCACGCCTTCACCCTTAAGTAGTTAGGATAGTCTCCAAGTGACCCTAGTGAGGATGAAGTGGCTTCAGAAGATGGATGGATGTTCTCCCTGTGTCTGCTTCCTGCCACCATCTAACGACATTCACCTTAATGGGTTAACTGGTCAATCTTGATCTCCTGTAAGCGTGTGTTTGTCAGAATGGTTTGGGCAGTGGTGCAGTGGTTGGCACTGCTGTCTCACAGTAAGAAGGTCCTGAGTTCAATTCCTACACCAGGAACCTTTCTGTGTGGAGTTCGTATGTTCTCCCCATGTAGGTTAACTGGTTAATCCAAATTGCTCATTGGTGGGAATGTGAGACTGATTGGTTATTCGCGTCTATATGCTCATGTTATTATTGAAAATGAGAAGCAGTTCTAAACTATAGTGGGCTACACACATAAAGATAATTCAGCTATTATAAGGATGGCAAATGCTAGATTATCCCATGTCTTATAAGATTATCCTGTGGTCTGTTAAAAGTGAATTTGTCCCAATAATCGTCTCTGAAATGGGTCGGGGCCAATAATCGCAAATATTAAACTTGTTCAGTATTTACAACCAAAAATCTTCGTGTGTGCGGAAAGCTGACGACTCTCGAGTCATGACTCTGTGAATTGTGACGTGGAACGGAATGTAACCAATCAAGAAGCGAGCTGACTGAGGAACAAGGAAGCAGGCGTGAATGAAAATGAACATGGCTGACCTGAAACATGAAGTTTGGTGGACCTGAGAAATGGAGGACCAACTCGTGGAGCTGTGGGAAGTCCGAGAATGTCTATTGAACATCTTCCCCAAGTTGTAATACAACGGGAATGACATGACATGTGTTGTGTTTCTTCTTTGTTTTGTTTTTATTTAGATCAGATTCGATCACACAAGATTTGTGGCTTGGAGGACTAGATTCTAGATCAGTGGTAGGACAGAGTCATTATGTATGCAGTGCGCTGTGTTGAGGTTCTTGGAGCACACCGCACATGACAATCAGATTTAGAAAATTACCTGGTTAAATAAATGGTGAATAAAACTGGTGACATGTCCAGGTTGTACCCCATCCCACCAATGGTAGCTGGGACAGACAAATCTTTGACCCTCTCAAGGCCGAAATAATTTGGGAAATGAACGAGTGAACAAACTAGATACTATTACTTGCCTAAAGCCTGAAAATGGACTTTAACTGAAGCAGGAAATATCAAGTGTCCAGCAGAAAAACCTCAGAAAAAATATTAATACACGAATATTTAGTGATTCCACATTTTCCAGTGAAGGTAGAGAAGACATTTCTTATGATGGCTTTGAACATGACCCAGTAGGTCTTTATGACTCATATTCTGAGGATTTTTAATAACCACTTATATAGATTTTTTCCTCTGAATTTATAGCAATATCCCAGTTTGAAGAAATTGACTTTTATTTTAAGATGAAATGTAAGACACATTCTGCCTCACAGTCTTCACCTGCCACTATAATCTTTGCCATGCGCAGCACTTTAAGTCTCAAAAAATGCTTTGCTGTTTGTTTGACTTGAAACGCACTTCTATACATGAAACTCTACAGCACTACAGATCCACAGTTCTGCAGGAAAATGTCAAGGCCTTGATGTGTTGTGAAGTCGCTGCAAAGTGTGTGTGTGTGTGTGTGTGTGAAAGCGAGAGAGTGAATGCTCTAGATAGGAGTTTTGATGGTGACGGTGAGGAAGAGGGCTTTTGGCATGAAAGGGGCCAGTGTGTGATCATGATGTCATTAGGAGTATACAGTGAGACAGACTGGAGAAGGCTGCTGTACTGCGCTACACCCAAGGGACGTCATTACCAACTGGAACTGAGCAGGGACCTGAGCACAGGTCAGACACACAGGAAGTGGTCTTGCACACACGCGCGCTAGTGTACACTTACATGCATGTGTGTGGTTTTTTTTTTTTAAATCCCCCCCCCCCACACACACACACACACACACTATTTTTCACAGGCAGGCATCCATCACATAACAAATGGACAGCTCTGTCTGGCCTCTGACAGCCGACGGGTGCTTTTGTTGCTAAACCTGACGAATTCCTCAATATCTAAGTGGACACCTCCATGGACAAATGTTTCTCATTATCGAGCATACAGATGGACGACGCACGCACGCACACACACAGACCGCAGAGCTCGTGCTGTGCTAAGTTGCAGTGTGTCTACCGGTGTAGCAGTCCTCGCTTCATTACTGTTCACACACAGACAGTTGCAGTGTTTTTGTGTCAATGTTTAATGAGGGGCTGGGAGTCTGGGGACCTTACTGCTGTCAGGAGCTCCTGTAGTCTGGAGCTACCACCTGTTCCTATTCACTCCCTAAAGGCCTCAACACACACACCTACACACACACACACATACGCAGGAAGACACATGCAGACACAGAGAAGCATGCAAACAAGAAGAAGCACGCATAACAACATGTCTATACAAACACACACACATAAACACACCTGACAAACTACATACACTGATTTAGTCATCCTGTGGCACCACTGTCAGTGCCGGATGCATGTAAACAGGTTATTGTGGTTGGCTGAGCCTGGCTGCCTGACAGAAGCTACAAAGACCATGGGAATATCAATTGATACATTTCATATTCTTCGTCAGCCCATCGAGACGACAGCGTGAAAGCTGCTGCCAGCGAGAATGATCCCTCTCTGCCTTTTTTTGACACTGCCGTTTGATGGAGATCTGAACCGTCCTGACTGATGGGAGCCCACTGATATGCAGACCAAGGCACGCCTCCCAACTCACAGGCCGCATCCCATAATGATCCATGACAGACTTTTTTTTCTCTTTTTTTTTTTTTTTGCAAAGAAACAAAGAAACTCCGTTGTGTGTTCGAGGACGCAAAAACTCAGCTTTGTACATTTCAAAAAACTAACTTTTATTAAAACAAAAACGAAAACAAAAAAAATCAATTATTGACTCATTAACAAGATTATAAAACAGTGATTTAGTTACATAAATAAATTGATATCGGTGTATCAAATCTTAATTTCATAAGCATGTATACATGGGTCATTGTAATAAATAAAATGGGAGAGCGGAAGATTCCTACACAAACAAACAAACAAAAAAAAAACTAAAATAAACAGCTAAAAAGACTCAGAGGAAATCGTTTCTGAAGAGAACAAGAGACACTGGACAACGTATTTTTCACCAAACACACGTGAGGGATTGCTTTGTTAAAGCATGAGTTACACAGCCATTCACTTACTAATTAAGGACACTAAAGCTGGGACCAAGGTGGGTTGTCTCTCACCTCTTAGAACGCGTTTGGTTGTTAGATAGATCTCCTGTTTGGTTACTTTAAAGCGTTAAGACAAGGCAAGAGAAAAGGCTGCTTTTATCTTTAATAAACAAAAGATAGAAGAAAAAAAACGATGCACAGGTAAGAAATATCAGATATAAGGAAGGTAAAAAGGCAAGTAATGATAGGACAGCTGAACATTGCAGAAGAGACACTGGAAATTCTGTGATGTTATGTGAACTGAAGGGAGAACTGAGATTTGATTTTTTTCCTTTTTGATTTTGTGCATAATTATCAATGTGAGTCTTACTGACTTGCACGACTATTGAGTTACTCAGGTTATATTTCTGTAAAAAGAGGCAGACTTCAGCCAAGACGCGTCTTTAAATGCATGTGAGTCCGGACATATACTGTATTCTTTTTGTTTTACCAGATTCATCTCCAATTAGCTTCGACATAAAGCACATTATAGATTTGTCCTACGAGGTCCTATGGAAAACTAGGCTAGGACAACAGCTTACATGCATAATTAAGTACTTCAAGACATACTTTATTTTGTTTTCAAACATTTATCGACTGATGGCCTCACGTGGCCTACCTCTCTCCCATTCTATACTTTAGTCAGCAGGAAGTAGCTAAGACAACATTGTTCTCTCTCTTTTTTATTTTTATTTATTTTTTTATTAATTTGACTTGCATTTCTAACTGGATCCAGCGTCTCAACTACCAACATATGTGGCTTTGAGAATCCAAAAAAGCCGACAACAACAAGGTCAGTCTGGTCCTTCTGATATGTTCTGTTTTCAACAAAAGAGAAAAATAAAAGACAAAGAGAGAAGACAAAAGAGAGAAAGAAAAGGAGAGCGAGAGACCAAACTACAGCGGCTTCAAGTATTTCACATTACATAGAATACTCTGTATAAATTAGTTAACATATACTTTCAGATCCTCCATATTCAGACATATACTATGGCATATATACAGAGTACAATAAATGCTCGCTCATGTTGTGTCATGTTTTGTCTTTTTCCGTAGTCAGTCGTTCATTTGTTCCGCCTTTTTTTTTCCTGTGTAGAGAAATCCCTGAGAACGTTCTGGTTGACAATTACTGAAGTTTCCACACAATGAACTATAACAGTAGAAAGCCTAATTTCTATGATTCACATGCACAGAGGGAAATGACACTGGCCTATTCTGAAAATAACGCACTATGGTAGCTATGTGTCGGAGCCAATTTTTAGGGTGATAAGTACCGTGGCCATCAGGCAGGGGCAGTGACGTACAGCAGAGCTGAGCGCGCAAACACTCAGCAGGAATCTGACTCCAGATCTCCACATAACCTTGGTCTCACTAGTGAATCTCCTGTTTAATTAACACTGTCAGCTATCATAGATGATAAATATCATGATAGCAAAAAAAAAAAAAAAAGGGGGGGGGGAGGGGGGGAGCAGGTTTAATACCATATCATGAGGTAGTCGTCTCCCTCTGGGTATCTGCTTTAAGTAGAAAACTAATCACATCCATTATGTAGTCAAATTTGGGCTGCACCTTTACTACATTACATTAATGTAATAATAATACTTATTATCTTTGATGTGCAGTTGCTGTAGAGCCTGCATACTGTCCTCTGTCTGAAACAGGTACTCATTATGGAGGTGGGTGAAATTACAACAATAACAACATGAGTTAGCTAAGAGCATTGTTGTGTGTAATGAAGCTAATGCCTGGGACCCAGAGAAAACTAATGGCTGCTCAAGTGCTGCTGATGCTACTGCTGTGTCTGGAGAACTGCTGATGGCGGCTTTCTGTCAGTGCTAACCCAAGCTGTGTCGAGCCGAGTCGAGCCGAGCTAAGCTAAGCTGTGCAGTGCTGACCAGCGCCCGCTGCTGCAGGCCTGGACAGAGGGAGGTGCTCTGTGTGGTTTAAAGCCTTAGTTTCTCTTTGAGGATGCCGAGACATTTTTTTTTTGTTTGTTTTGTTTTTCTTCTTTTTTTTTGTAGTTTTTACATGAGCGCTATTGTAGAGGGGCTTCAGCCACTTGACAACATATAACTCAATATACACTGAAAAAGGGAAAAAGATGCTTTAAATCATAAAAATAAAGAAACAAATTTTTAAAAAAAAGCCATTTCACTTTTCATTTTCCTCTCGCACACATGTAGAGAAATACACACAACATTCACAACGTGACAAATTTCCTCTCTTCTGAAAAATAAAAACACTTCTGTACACATAGTAGTAATAATATTATTAATAATAATAATAGTAATAATGTTTATAACAATAACAACAGCAAGAACAATAATACCGCATGTGGCTCTGTTGATTTTTTTGTCATCTTTTCCTTTCTCTTTTTGCTTCATTCTACAAGTCACATCCCTCTTTTCACTTGTTCTGTTTTTAAGTCCAAAAGAAGTTCAAAAGGCAGACTCAAGTTAATAGAAAAGTACTAGAGTGGGAGGGAGCTTTTGGCACCCCCAGCCTCACCCTCAGCCAAACCTCTCCCTCACCAGCATCATTAGTTTCTTTTTGCCCTTGTAGATCTGTTTCAGGTTGTCTATGAACTGCGTGAACTGAATGTGTCCGTCGTGAGCCATCATGAAAGTCTCCCGGGCTTTCCCCAGAAACTCGATGAACTCGCTGTAGTGGCGCGGGCTGATGTGCGTGAGCCGCGAGTGCGTGGTGTTGATGTAGGCCCCGATGGTTGCGTCCAGCAGCTGCCTGAGTGGCGCCTTGTCCAGGGACATCAGCTTCCCAGAGTTCCTGCGACTGTGCAGCGCAGACACCATACCCGGTGTGGTCAGTGTACACCGCCGCAAAATGTCCGAGAGCACGGTGGCGCACTTTACACTCTTCACTACAAGGGGGATAACAGCGGCCAGCTCATTCTTCCCCAGTGAGTGGCTGAGAGCGCAGGCCCAAAGCACATCATTGATGGCCGGGTGTGTGTCCTGGTTGTAACTGAGGTTCAGATGAGCCATGGCTAACGTTGCCAACTTATACGCCCTCATGGGGTAACCGCGGTGTTCCATGTAGCGAGCGATAGTGAACAGCTGCGTGTAGCTCATTCCTGTCGCCGCTGCATCCAGTACAATCTGGTAGGCTGTCTCGAAGGCAATGTGGTCCTTTTCACAGAGTGTAAGAGCAGAGAGGGCGCAGTTCTGGGGGTCCTTCATGGCACACTGCAGGGCCAGCGTGCGGGCGGATGAAGCCAAGTTCTCCTGCTGGTGGCAGTCCAGGTGGAGGCGGACGATAGTGCTATTGGACATGACAGTGGTGGCCACAATACTGGTGGCTTCTGTGGGGGTGAAGAGGGTGAACCAGCTCTGCATGATGCTGTCCAGCGCATACACACCTGCAACACACAGGACAACAGGAGAAGTTGAAAGGTCAAGCAGTCACATCTGCACAGCTAATGCATTATAATACAATGCAAACACATCAGTGTCACTTACCCACTTCAGTGGCACATGTGACTAACCAGCGAACCATCTCTCTCCTCCTCCAGTTTAACGTGGACAGAGTTATTCTCATCACCTGAGAAATACAACATGACAACACTATAAAATACTAAACCTGTGTTTTTCAACCTTGGGGTCGGGACCCCGTGTGGAGTCAGGGAATTCAAATGGGGTCGTCTGAAATTTCTAGGAATTGATAAAAGTAAAAATAAAAACTTACTACTAAAAAATTTATGGTGAGTTGAAAGAGACAGTCTTAATCCATAAAAGACATGACAAACTGTGAAGCTGAAACTGAAGCACTGTGGTACCGTTTATGTTTCAAATGTTCATTGTGTTCAGTTTCAGATGCTGCAGCTCTTTCACGATTCATCGTTTCAGTTATTCTTTGTTCAGTATTAACTGTCAGCCTTGTAAATATAAGCTGGACTGACTGTACATATCCTGACCAAGGAAAATCAAATTCTCCCTTTTTGCAGTAATCTTTTCTGCCTCTGTCCATAATAATATACATTCTATAGCCTAAATGTCATCTAAAATTAACATTTATTTTCAACATAGTATAGCAACTATGACATGATATGAATAATTTTAGCAAAAAAATGTCTTGTAATGTTGTAAATGTCTAGGGTCATCAGAAATCTGTATTGTTAAAATGGGGTCACGAGGCAAAAAAAGTGAGGAACCACTGGTCTAAACTCAACAAACTACAAGAAGCTTAAGCACTTCTAGTATTCCCACTGAAGATCATTAAATATAGTATGTGTTACCAGATTAAAGCATGACTCCAACAGTACACTTAAGTACTATAGTGCAGAAGCCCAACAATTTCTTAACAGACTTATATCTCTTATAGTTCAAAACCTTTTTAAATAATTTAATACGGCAACAAAAGCCTAAAAATACTACACACTGAGGTTAGATAGTCTGCCTTATTCACCCACAGGCTTATTTAAAGTCTATTTTAGGTCTGCTTTCACCTTATCTCCAAATCTATTCCACTACTACTCTATTTGTGAGAAAAGTAGAGGCGTTGACACTTTTCAAACCCATGACTTATTCTCTCTGTTCAGAGTTCTGTGTCTGACTGGAAAATGCTACTCCATTTGCTTGGAATGAAGTAGGTTAGAAAATGGCCTGAAACTTGTGGAGCTAGTCTCATTAGACACATCCAAAATAATGTTAAGCAACTAAGAGGTAGGCTCATTCAGCTGTAGACGGTCGGCACAAGTCATTTTCATAATAATAGTGATCATTTGTTACAGTATATGACTGTATTCCTTATTTTGGTTGTTTTGTATGTATGATGCATTTGTTTCTCCTTAGCCTCACAGTCACATTTTTTTTCAGATCATAGCTAATGATACAACATGAAGCAGCAGAATTTGGAGAGTAAAGTTACACAAGTATCACAATTTGGCCAAGAATAATACTTAGGTAATTATGCTATGAGGCTAACAAATGATGAATTTATGGCTGCAGCCTTTTCTTGAACCTTGCTAATGGTGCTGATGCCCTTCTTGGCCGTGATGCTCTTGTAAAATGGATTCTTAATGTCAACAAGTCTTTCCTGGTTTAATTACATTTTATTAAAAAAAATCATAAGTACTGAGACATGATATGTAAACATGTATCTAGTTTTACCACATTCATGGGTACTCGTGCATACCTGCAGTCCCAGCTCCAGAGAGACTTTGAGAAGTGTGATGTCGGGCAGGCTGTCCATCAGAGTGGCGATCTTGAATGCATCTTGTGCCAATTTGAAGATGTGAGACGAAGAGTGAATGTTTTTCTGGATGGACTCCAGGACTGTCTCCAGCCTTCGACTGTCACCTGAGTTAAAAACAAGACAGGAATGTTTCAGAATATGACAGAGATGATAACTGCACATATTTGCATATACAGTGCAGTTTTACAGTGTGTGTGTTGGTAATACCATCTGGCATCTTACTTATACTGAACAAGTCAGCAAAAATCGTATTTTCTACATATTTTCTTCTATGTATGGTGTTCATTTCTGTGTGGATTTGGGAATATGTATGCACCTTTGGCTGCAGTGAGCATGGTGGATGCCAGCTCACACTGCTGAGACTCGATGTGGCTCAGGGTGAACCAGCGTGGGTAGCGGTTGGGCACGACAGACACGATGTGGTGAGGTCGCGACAGGTCACTGGACGAAGCCGTCGACTCCAACACCGGCAACCTGACAGAGGACAATCAGAAACAGAGCTGAGTAAGCAATTCACACATCAGGAGCATTACACTGCAGATGAATTATTATTGTCTGCATTATCATATTTTCAGCATTTATGAATATATCTGAACTAAAGTTGACACAATTGGAGAAAACGGAAACATAACTAGTACTTTAAAGGGGGGGAAAGCAGAGCGGTGTCGACCGACTGTGAAAACCATCACACTGAAATCACTGCTTTCTTGTTCCGGTGATGAGCAGACTTAAAGACAGACAGAAATACTATACAGACAGAAAGAGTCTTCATTATGAGTAGTCTGCAAGTGACTTCAAAATGGAGATGACTTTAGTGATCACAGGGGGATTAAAGTTAGCCTATCCCTGCAATTTACCTCCAACCTAGTACTTAATCACCTAGAAACCAAGGTATAATTAGTATTTTCTTCACTCTAATTGGTCATAATGAAGTCAGTGCCATGCAACACCTGCTAGTGGATAAAGCAGCTCACTAGTTCCTTTCATTATAATAAAACTGACAGGGCCAAGTCTTCACCAGCACCAAAAGCACCAGCACCATTACCACTGCGGCCAGCTCATCTTCTATTCTGCTTCACTTCCCTTCCCTCCACTCCCACCTCAGTTTCAAAGGTCTTCTTTCCTTCAGAAGACAGCACAACCTGGCCTTCTCTCAGCCAATCACAAAGCTAATTGAGTCCACGGGGAAATTAAGGAATTCACCTTCCAGCCCCGTAAGGCTGGACACACATCAAACAAATACCGACACACATGAATGAAAAGAGCCAGCGCAGCCTCGCACACACGCATGCACGCCACACACACTCAGACAGACACACACACACACACACACCTGCCCTTTTGAAAACACATCAAAGCAGCCCTGTAAAAGCAACGTGATGCTAAATGCCAGTTTCAATTTCAGAGCAAAGTGCATGTGATACTGTAGCCACCGGAGTGAAGGCATGTACAAAAATGGCCTGGTCTTCACTTAGTTTTTGCCCGAGAGGGCACAAGCAGGCCTTGTCTCTCAGAAGAGAGAAGGTGACAAAACCCCAGCCGAGATACGTGCGAGTGTGAACACTGACACTTAGTGTAAAATGGGGATGTTTGGAAGCCTTAGCAACAGCCAGCTTCATTCCACACACATCTAAAGAGCTGCTAAAAGCTTCCACCACACTGGGGCCTTCTGGAAGATTCCTGGGGTGTAGCAAAGCAAAAGAAAAAGGCCCTGGGTAAAGATGGAGGCCTCATCAACATTCCTGTCTTTGTTTGGTTTTCACCAGAGAGCCAGAGGCCTCCATTGGATGGGAGCTTGAGAGGCCTGGACTGCTGAAAAATAACCTCCTCAAAATGTTGGGAGGAAAATCCATACTGGGCTATTGTTCCATAAGAAACAAAAAAGGGAAAAAAGACTCCTTACAGGCTCCTCTGAAGTACTCAATCTATGCACAAGTACAGTGTATTCCCTGCCATGGGCGCGCTCTCATTGAGGACCTTGTAAACTACTGCAAAATAGTGCACATCCGCTATAAACATGATCATCTACTCTGTGCAGTAACACTGTAGAAACTCTCAACTCAATGTCAAGTGTGCTTAAAACATCAAATTAAACTCATATTTCTTTATTGCACTGCCTCGCCTAGATACAATACCAATGATATACAGGAAAAAAAAAAAACACTAAATGGGAGAGCTGTAAGAGGCAATCAATCCTTGTGTGTGGTTGTGAACAGGAATGAGGGGGGCGGCTTTGGTGTCAAATGGGTCCTGTGGCACTGTAGCACCCTGTCACATCTGAAAGGGCCACAGCAGTATTCATAGCAACACAAATATTCAAGGGCGACAGTGCAGACTCTGTGGGGGAACATGGTAGACATCCTGAGCTCATGTGGTATGTGGAGATAAGGGTAACATCCCAAAGGTTCTGGGCAGATCTCGGGTCACAGTTTTTTTAACCCATAAAGACCAAAAGCATCTACTGATCTGAATGTTTAATACCTGTTGAGCCACCAATCCTATCAATCCATGTAAATAATTGGTGTAAAATGTAATTTGTCATCTTTTCATGGTCATCAGATATGACCTGTTTGGACGTTTAGAGGCTCCATCATGAACATGGAAACACCGTCATCTTCTCCAACATTGATTCACCAGTAAAACCCACAGAGTTGGATCAATGACAGCGGATGGACACACTTGTTTTATGTTCAGATAATGATAGATTTTATTGAAAAAGTCACTTTTTCTACAGCTTTCTCTGTTTTTGATGTAAAAATCCTCAACTTTAATCTGATCTTTTATGAACATCTACATAATCAGCAAATCAAATACAAGGAAATATCTTATTTATACTGATAAAATACAAAATGAAGGATACTGTGATAAATAAATGGTGATAAATCACTTAAGAAAAGTAAGATATAGACAAAATTTCATTTGGGAACTGACATAAAAGTAGCGCTGGGTTTGTATGGGTTAAAACTGCTACTCCTTCACCTTAAAGACATTATCTGTGATAATCTAATATCTGATTAATTTCGCTGTTGTACATGAAAAATTATCTACTCACAAACAGATATTTTAAAACCACATTTCTAGAATATGGTACCTTCATTATGAGCTATTGTTTTCCTGAATTCCTTTTACTATTTCATTCATTAAAACAAAACAGAAGAGGATGATTATGCAAAACAAAACTGCAAAGGGACCAAATGTATGTGCACATCCATACTAATGCATTTAAATTAACAGAGAAAAGTGTACAACAAGTAAAAGAGATGAAAAAAGGGTGACATGTTGATAAAAAGCAGTCCAGCCACATTTTACCTAAATCCTGAGTGTCTTCTGGTTTCTGGTCAGCATCACCATGACTACTGACCTCCCTACCTCATGGTCTTTCCCCCTTCTGACTGTAAACACCCTTCAGTTCCATAATTTATCTAGCACACTTCTATCAGCTAAGCTACACATCCGCTGGAAGGCCTCCGTTCTATACACAAACTTGAAATTTTCACTGTGACCGCTAAGAAGCTTGAGAGGTGACCCCGAATATCAGTTCACAGCTCCGACATGCCAACTGGTAAAGAATTTAAGACAAGGCTACAGCTCTTTGTTTAACCTGGAGAAGTTTTTAGATTTATTGCTCCTGATATTGCTCTGTTTTTTTCAACAAATGACCTATGTTAACAGTACACGTCTCGATAAAGAACAACTAAATTCCAAGCATCTTGTTTTACAGCCTGGTTTTTCATACAAAGAGTAGAGTGATGAAATTAGAAAATGATGAAAATGATGAAAAATTAGCATGCAGTCAGAGGTTACGGTGTGTAAAAAGAGGTGTCAGCTCTCTGTGAATGTCATTGGTTTATCATTGTCTCAATTAACGCTAAGACTGCATTTATGCTATACACTGCTGCATATTTAAAGATTATGGATTATGCAGAGAATCAAAGGTTGTGGATTACAGAGGGGATCTAGATTCATTAGCATTGGGACACTCGTATCGCATATGGAAATCTCATATGATAACAGGCGACTGGGAGTTGTGTTTTCCAAAGAGTGGAGATAAGGACAGCCTCCTGAGAGGCAGCAAGCTGCTGCTCCCTCTTCTTCTTCTTCTTCTTCTTCTTCTTCTTCATCTTCCTCTATTGCTACAGTCAAATTCTGGGCAACTCAAGAACTTGTTTTTGTTTTGGCCGCTCACACCAAGTCATCGCACTGCATATGCTGCCCTGGCAAGCTTTAAGGCACACTTTAATTAGCCTCAGCTACAGCACATAAATACACAAACACTTAGAAATACTATAAATCTACTGGATGTGCGCACTCTCGTGGATATAGCCTCATTCTTTTTCTTTTCTTTTTTTTTTTTTTTTACAAAGAGCTGGTAGGAGAAAACAAGACAAATAGAGAAAGGAAGTGGAAAGGGAAAAAGTGCGTGCGAAAATGAGAGAGAGAGAGAGAGATCTAGACTTTCCCTCTCTCCTTGTATCAATGATAGTGTTATAATGGGTCCATTAAAATAGCCCTGGTTCCTTTACCTCCTCCTCTATATTTAACTGTCCGCTATCCCGTGGGAGCGAGGAGGTATATGCTATCATATTACACTACGCTACATTACACACATTCATTATGTGCTGAGTAGACACCTCTGGCTCCCAGGAGCACCCATAAGTGGCCATATTATTCTAAATCGCTGGTTTCACACCCCAAGAGTGAGGATGGAGGCGGCGAGGGGAGGAAGCAAGGAAGGTGACGGGAAGTAGCATGTGAGGAAAGGGAGAGGCTGACTCAGGGAAAACAGGTTTGGGACATGGGTTAGAGGCAAGTAGGGGACATGTAGAGGTCGGGAGCGCAACCTTGAAACCACACGGCCCCTCCATAAAAAGCCAAGCGTGTAGTTTTGGTTCTGTAAGCACATTATTTCAATTCCTCACGCCTTCTAACTGGTTAACTGCAGGGGATGTGTGAACGGTGTGTTTGCCTTATCTGTCGCCCTTTTGTCCAACATTATAGTTCAAGCCTTGAACACATCGTCTCCCATTCATTTGCTAATCATTTTGACAGTTAGTGTTTTTCAGTGTTGGACTATGAGAGGCCCAGCTTTGTAGAAACACAACAAACATCTTCCCCACGCTGCCCTGTCCCTGTTGGCCCTGCATGTGTATGTGTGAATGCATGTGTGTGTGTGTGTGTGTGTGTTTCCTCCTCATTACAGCCACACTAATTACAGTCTCATTAATGTAATTAATATTCACTGATCCAGCTCCCACTAGTCACAACATCAAAACACAGCAGCACAGACTGATTAACACACATACACATGTACACATTATCCACAGATTAATACACACAGGGGCTTAATATAGAGAGATCACATGGACGACACACAGTCAGGCCTACAAACAGGATGGACCACCAGCTACACACAGACACACACTGCATGGAGTTTCAGTGCGATCCAATCTTATGATCCAGTAAAATGCTCAGACAAATCTGAGGCCATCCATGAGTTTCTGGTCACTGACATTTGAAATCCGAACGGAAAGTGGGTGAAAGCAATTTGGGAAAGTAATGTTGAGTCTAATGAAATCTGGCTGACTACAATTAGTCTTCGCTTTAGTGAACCGGCCATACTTTTAAAGCTGATTCCAAAACCGACTCATACACGCAAACTTTACTTTGTCTCAATCAAGTCAAAAGTCGATTAAAAGTCATTTACAAGATCTGACACACAAGCGCGAACAGAAAAAAAGAGACTCACCGCATAGCTCTCAGTGCAATTTTGTACGCCAGTTCAGCGTCGTGAGGTAGGAGAGAGGTGAAGAGATAGCGGGCGAAGGTGTGCATGGGAACACTCTCTCTGTGGACAATCTCTCCCAGACCAGAGTATGGACCAGCTGCATAGGAGCACAAAAGGAGGGGTCAGTGTTAGTGATGAACACCAATAAAACAATAATTATGTAATAACAACAGTGTAAGAACTTTATGGTTTGTACAATATATAACATATGTTAAGAAAATATCATGTATTAATCACTTTTCCCACTTAATAGCAGAGTCATAATGTAGCTTAAAAATCATTAATTTTCTGTGAAAATCTTGATGGTTCCTGCCGAATGCTTCATTGCCTGTTGTCTGATCCTCAACAGCGGTAACAGCAGTAACAGTGTGCGACATTAGCCACCATTAACTTAGAAATATAACTCTCTATTCTGAACAAACCACCTTCTCTCAGCATAACACAAACCTTATGTAAGCAAATACGCATGTTATATATTGTACCTTTAAATTTCAGTGCGTGTACAGTTGAAACAGAAAAAAGGAATGACTTTTTTTTTAAACTTTTGTTATTTATTTACAATAGTGTAAAATTAAGTGTCTGCTTATATACTGCCCCCCACCCCAGCCAGGAAGAGCCAGAGCCACGTGGCATTAAAACAAACCGTGACGTCAAAAACCATATGGTCGTGTGTGTGAGCTTGGCCTCATGCTCTCTTTCTCTTCTCTCCCCCTCTTTCCTGCACTTCCCCTCGTCTCTGGTGGGTTATTTTAAACCCCAACAGGCTCCTAAGCCACAGACCACATCACACAGTGGCGCGGCTGCAGCCTCCAGGGGCCCGTGGAGGCCTCGGAGCCTGGCGCTCTATTAGTGACGGAGCCAGAGGTGGGTGGTCGCGCCAGGGCAGAGGCATGGCTGGGGTTTGGGTGGGGTCTGGAGTTGAGCCTGACTGGGCCGGGCCCTCCAGGATGTGACACCCCCTCCCTCCTCCTCCCTCCTTTTCCCATAACCAAACCCCAGTCGTCGCATTCTGTAAATGTACACACTGTTGTGTGTGCACGCATGTGTGTGCTGACACAATACCCCTGGTGTTACTGTGTAAAGAGCTCATTTTGGTCTGGCCCAGGGCAGCTCAGCCTCTATTTGCGCCACAAAATGAAAGGATAATAAATAGTGAGACAGAGTCCAATGTGTTTTTTCCTGTTTAAGCAAGAAAGTGTAAGCTTTTGGAGTGTGGGAGGAAAGTGGAGGGAGAGAAAAGGACTGCACTGGGTGTGTACGTATCTGAATGTATGCATCTATATATATGTGTGTGCGTGTGTGTGTGTGTGTGTGTGTGTGTGTGTGTGCAGCTTATTGTGAAATTAGGGAGATTAAGAACGAAATATTATCATCTTCCTCACCTTCTAGTAAAAAGACAGCTTGTTTACGGAAGATTTTGACCAGGGAGTCGTCCAGTTCCACTTCTTGCAGCTTGGCCAATAGCTGCTCTTCATTGCGACACACCTTCTCTTGAGCGTACAGCCCATCAGGCATCACCCGCTGTTGACCCAAGCCAATCAGAGCCGTCTCCACTGCCAGTGCCACGTACGATTCACCATCTCCTAACAATCGCTGTACGGGCATTCGCTGGAGATCGGCACGGCTTACTACACTCGAGCAGTCTGAAGAAGGGATGGATGAGAAAACAAGAGAAGTGGAAACGGGTTAAATGGGAGTACGACGGTATAAAGTGGTGTCCTGTGTTTTTGTTATTCCCGAAGGTTTGGGCACCAGATGAGTTTGTCTCCTAAAGAAAACTGGTATGTCAGTCACACAGCAGAGGTCTGGACACAATGACCATCCAAAGTAAAGATTAACGCCACTGGAGCATTCTTTTGTTCAAGGTTTAGGGCAAATTCTGTGAGAAGAGGAGGCGATGAGGGACGTAGAGTTATAGTAGCCTGAGGAGAATTTAAACACCAAAAGGAGGAATGATAACGTAAGAGAAAGAGACTGAAGGTGAATTTGTGTATAAACCAGGAGTCCTTTCATTTCCATTCTAATTTACATCTAGAAAATGAAATATCTGAAACGCATGATTTATGGATCGTGGTAATCAAAAAAGGCTGAGATATTTATATCAAACATTTTATCAAGTCACAGTAAAATTGAACCATTGGTAATAGACAGGACGTGGACGAAAAACTGAATACAATATGTAAAATATTATGATGTTTCTTAAATAATTAGGAATCATTTACAGTTTACACATCACTACAGTCTGAGTAGTGTCTTCAGTTCAGGTGCACATGAATAGGATACATTATTCTACAACTGTATAATAAAAGTAGTAATATACAAAGGATACAGCAGAATCTTCCTGGATTTGTGTCAGCTCAGGATTTACTGGTTCAAACGCTTCCACAGAGCAAGAATTATATTAAAAATGTACAATTTATGTTATTACCTGAGAGGTCTAAGCAGGTATTGGATCCCTCCTCCCCTGCCCGCCCTGACTCTGTCAACGTGCTGAACAAGGTACCGATGGGATCCAGGGGGTGTCCCACCCAGCCCTCCATGTTGGTAATGGAAGTATGGCCTTTATGGAGCAGCTCTGAGACAAAGAAAGGGTTGTTATTTTAACATGAAGTCCTGCAAACACATATATTTTAATGCATATATATACTCTGGAAGGAAATTTTGTGATTTGCAGAGAAGCTTCAGCAAATAAAGGAAGAGCATTCAAGCATTCAAAGACCCAGAGGTTTCACAGACTGATGCCCTGATGACTGAAGTTTCACCTTTCTTATGTCGACGAAAGTGCTCTAGTTGCCTCTGCTGTTGCCGTCGTAACGTGTTGACCACAGCGATGGCCAGTCTGAGGGCTTCTCTTGGGTAACCGTGTGAACGCAGGGCATCCACCCTCGCACAGGCCGTTGGTACATGTTCTGAAGGAAAGGCGAGTTTAATGTATTCTTTCAGTGAATGCTGCACATTCTCAATGCAACCTGCGGTGTATAAATAACTTATTTGAGTTGCACTTATACACATACACACTCACCATGCCACAAAGGCCAGCCGCGTGAGTCAAAAAGGGAACCCTCCTGGTTGTCATGGTAACAGTAGTTGGCATAGAGGTCACTGGCGATAATGTGCTGCAGATGACGGTCCTGCCAGTGCAGGTCACAGGCCTCAATGGCCCGTGTGAATACAGTCCTGTGGGGTCGCATCTCTGCAGAAGAAGAAGACAATATGTCAAAGTTACTGAAGGAGTTCGTTCTGTAACTAAAGCTGTGAGACTCAGAAGAAATAGAAATTTAACAACAGAATGGTCGCAATTAAACATGAAATTTAAAAACAGAATGGTCGCAATTAAACATGAAATTTAAAAACAGAATGGTCGCAATTAAACATGAAAGACCAAGAGAATAAGCATTTTAGTGAGAGCATGAGCCAAGATCCAAAACCACTGGATAAGATATTTCCCAAAATGCCTCCTTTTTCATACCTAGACATGTAGTTTAGAACTCAAAGCCTCGACTGAAACCTTCTTCATACAGAATACGTGACAGAACTGTTTTAATAAGATAATTCTTTTGTCCTTCTTCAAATGATGGAATGTCGCTTTACTTTTTCTGTGGCACAGAATCAGAGTTTAACAGTTAGTTTGCTGTATACATGGTCATTTGATTGTTTTTGTTTTGACAGCTCAAACATTTTAATACCTATTAATGACATGTTAATATTTGGGCATTAGCATAATTATTGAAAACAAACATAACCATCATCTCGAATATTGGCAGTCTGTTTCGGCTTCCCACTGCAGAAAATCTGCCAGAGTGTTTTAAAGCAAAGGGAGACTGTGTTTTTGTCTAAACTAAGCAAAGGATTTGTGTATAAATGTGCTACATGGAAAAATAACCTCTAACAGATTGACTTCTTGGTTGACAGTTTTTAGGCAGAATGGAAAGCATGCTCAATGAGGTTCTGAGATGATTCTTCCTTATCGGACATGAAGTTACTCTATTAGTGTCGTAAAGCTACAGTGCATGTGGCACGCCTCACCTGTACTGTTGGGAGAAATCGTTAACATGAATATGTTATTGACAGATATACAAAACTTGTCAATCTCTGACCTTGGTTGCCATGAGCACCCTGAGGCAGTGAGTGGGTGAGGTTGGGCAGCTCGTTGCCGTGGTTACCATCCTCCCAGGGGCAGACGTCCACACTGTTCCATCTGCGCAGCTGGCGCAGCCATGATGACTTTTGCTCCGGCTTACAGTGAGGATTCAGTACGATACACATCCACAGGGCACCTGGATGCACACAACACAAACACACACCACCTTAGCTTCCTGCCCTACTTCCCAGTGTGTCATGATGACGTAAGCGGTGAGTCACACAATGCAGGTAGGTTTGTCCTTTGAGATTTTTTAAACATCCTAAATACAGTTATCTTGCAACACTAAGAGCTGGAGGCAGTTGTAGATGTGGTGCATTCATAACACAGGTCCTTTTTCTTTCAGTGCACATTTTGTATGCTGCCGCCATCTTGCACTAGAATACAAGACTCTATGAAAACAGAGAACTTAACTAGTCCCGAGGCAATGCTGACTGCACACACATCATTTTGGAGTAAATTGGAACAAACAGAATATGAAAAGTGGTTAAGTCTCTGGGGATGCAAGCACATTCAGGGATTTTACTCTCAAGACTGCTGGAGATATGTACACTCCACTGTGTGTGTGTGTGTGTGTGTGTGTGTGTGTGTGTGTGTGTGTGTGTGTGTGTGTGTGTGTATGTGTGTTATTGTATTGTGTGCATGCATGCATGTAAAGGCAAAGAGAGTTTGGGAGAAAGGACGAAGACAAGGACAGAGACAGAACATGAAGAAAGAAAAAGAATACAAAAGGTACAGAACAGAGGCAGAGCAGAAAAAAATGGAAATAGAAAATGAAATGGGAGCAGAGATGATTTGGATGAGGAGACATGGGTGAGGACAAGTGAATGAGGCATGGCTTTGTGTCTGGAAGAGAGGACTAGCTGCAGCTCAGAAGAGAGAAAGACAAAAGAGGGGGAGAGAAAGAGAGAGAGCGGCGCCGAGAGGCAGCATTCACCACACATCAGGGGGAGTGATAAGGACTTGGGAAGAAGGGTTTGAAGTGTGGACTTCAAAGAGACCGTACACACACTTCCAAAAATACGTGGGATCGAAACAGATGAGATCACTGCGCTGTCCTCACAAAGTGCAGAACAAGACCAAAGGGAAACGCGAACATCATCATCAACAACGGCAGCGGCAGCGGCAACTTCAGCCAAGACATTAGAGGAAAACAACAAAGGCAGCAAAGACAACACGACTGCTGTCCTGGTGACGGGCTTGTTGGTTTAGTGGGTTGCAGGAAAGTGTTTTGCTGTAGGTACAGTGTGTCTGTCAAGAGAAGTACACACTGAATCAAACCAAATGACTGTGTGGCGGGCAACGCTCTGTCATATCAACTAAATATATAATATGAAGTGTTTGAAAACATTACACAGGTCATAATATTTGGGGTTTTGATGAGGCACGATGTGCGGCTTGTAATTCACAAAGACACTCTTGCTGAGCTGCCAACTCTACAATCAGAGTGAGAGCAAGTGAGGAAGTGATGAGTGTGTGTCTGAGAGCGTGTGTATGTGTGTGTATGTGTGTGTGTGCGTGGGGGGGGTGTCTGGGAAACAAAGGACAAATAAACAAACAGGGGAAAAAAAATGCGTGCCTTTGTGTCAATGTCTGGGTTCGATCACCCACCTTGCTAAATCTGTTCGTGCCAGCGCATACAAGGAAAGCTGTGTGTGTGTGTACATTTGTAGGGCAGCATGTCTATGTGTGTGTGTGTGTGTGTGTGTGTGTGTGTGAGCATGGTGTCTTTTTCCTCCTCACCTAGCTCGTCCCAGAGCTGTCTGTACTTGTCGGTCATGGTGGTGCCCTGCTGTCTCCACAGCGCCAGTCGAGGGTCGGCCATGAACTGTTCTGTGATCAGTGTTAACATCCTCGCTCCATTGGAGTCACGCATCTTCAGCATCTCCCTCACCTACAGGGGAAGAGAGGATGAGACAGTTATGTACACACCAGCACACACATGTAGGGTGCACACAAATGTAGACTAAAACTAACCCACATCACACACAGCATTATAGCATACACGACGAGGTAAATGATGGACACACACACACTCTTCAGGTGATTATGTCTTATTTTAAGCATGATGAGATATTTTGACTCTCACTTGGTAAGATTTAGATTTTTGCAGTGCTACATCAGGATAAGACGCTTTCTTTTCATTACGTACCTGATACATCTATAGAGAACGACCAACTGTTGTTTTTTTTACATACAAATAAAGTTACCAGAAATCTAATGATGCACCCAAAAAACTTAGTAGTCACTCAAATAGTCACACAGATCTCTAATTTTGTCATTTTTCTTGATTAATGTTATTCTAAGGACATAAATCTACAGGTTTTTACATAGCACAAACACAACTATGCTGTTAAATGCAAACTATTACCACTAAAAAAACTGCAAATTTGTCTATGTTTATGTTGGATTGTAAAATCTTGGTTTAAAGACAGACTGAAAAAGTTGTGAGGAACTTTTCTTCAACCATTTGACATGCTGACACTTTGTAGTCATTTTTACCACCCCCCTTTTTTGCTACATATACTCCATATATGTTTTATTCTATTTATGAAATACATTTCATATGGGCTGACAAGGTTCATTTCGTATTAATTACTACTGTTAAATTATTGCTGTCGTTAGTACTACAATTATTTAAGTTATAACTAAATAAATTCAATCAATATTTAGATTGTTTCTGCTGTGTGATACATTTATAAATCATATGTATTTTTTATTCAGTGTACATTCTAGAAGAGAACTCCTTTCTCTGCTCTGCGACTCCTCTTGATGTTTCTATAATTTTTTCCATTAAATGTTTTTTGGGGAGGTTTTTCCTCAGTTGTACGGAGAATCTGAGATCAGAGGGTGTTGGGTAATATTTGGCTACATAAATGAAATGTAATTGAATATTTGATTTACTGTGGTGAGCATCCTTTAAAAGCAGGAAACATATAAACCATGTCCAAATAGCCTTATAGCATAATTGCAAAAGTCACACGCTATATGGACAAAAGTATCGGGACACATTGAATTCCAGTGTTTCTTTTCTAACATGAGTCTGGGCTACAAAACAATAATAACAAATGTCATAATCTAGTTTTATATTGTAATAAATATCATATTGATTATTAATATTGATGTTTTTATCTCAAGTCAGCATGAACAGGACATCTTATGATCTGTAGCCATGATGTGTTCCAATACCTTTGTCCATATAGTTTATAAACATCATTTCCTTTTTAAGTTTAATCGGATATTTTTCTTTCTAAGTGAGATGTGAAGAAACTAGATGCTTATTTGTGGTAGAAAATTATTATTTACAGTCAGAACATGAACAATATTTTAGAAATTCAGAGGTAGAACACTTAAAATCACAGTCAAGGATAAAAATTTTAACAAATCAGTGTTGGGAGAAATGAAGTAAAAAACCATCTCAGGCATTTTGGAAGCAAAGATGACAATTTAAACAAAACCTTATTTATCCCAATACAAAACAATATTATGACATTTGTCATTATTGTTTTGTAACTCAGACTCCTGTTAGAAAAGAAACACCTGAATTCAACATGTCCCATTTCTTTTGTCCATATAGTGTATGACTTAGGTAATTATGCTAGGAGTCTAACGATGTGTCTGTAGTCCAAGATACAGAAACGTTTACCAAGAAAAAATCACAGACGTAGGTACACACAGTGTGTGTGTGTGTGTGTGTGTGTGTGTGTGTATGTGATTCTAGGACAGCTCGGAGTTGATGTTCGTGCAAGTGCTAATGTGTGCATGGCTGTCGACGTGGGTGTGTGAGCGTGCACGAGTGTTTGCAAATGTATATGTGGGTGTGTGTGCTGAAAAGGATACTGTTAGAGCAGGCATCAAAGAGCACGAAGGCGAGAGACACTGTAAAAGCCGAACACGGCGGATGATAATGGCCTTTGCTTACAGACTTTACATTGCACGCAACACATTAATGCTGGCCGAGCTCTGCCACTGTAATAGTAGGCAACACAGAGAACAACACATTCCTCGTGTTTGTCTAATAGTGGGCACAGAGTACTATATAGTGTGAGCTTTCTATGTTTCTACACCTCTTTTCTTCTCGTTTTATCTTATGCGGTCTCTTCCTTCCTCATGCAATTAGCTCCAGCTAAGAGCACCTTTAAAGTACGTGCCAAAATTTGTACATTGTTTTGTCTAGGATTACTTTGAACAAAGATGTCCTCCTTTCATAAGAGAACTGAAGAAAAAACAAAAGCACCGGAGAGGAAGAGTATATTTATTAACAGGATGGATGCAGAGGAAATGATCAGGTAAACCCGTAAAGGGAGCGAGTGAAACCTCAGACAGAGTGAAGCGTGTACACGTGGTTTTGGAGATCAGGTCCGGTATGTGTTGTATGCACGTTGTTATGTTCTCTATGTGACTGGGTGAGTGCTGTTTGCTGGCTCCTGACCTTGCTGAAGAGCAGGTTGAGCTGCTTGCCCGAGCCGTGGTAACCTCCCTGGGAGAGGAAGAGCTTAACTTGCTCCTGAACCTGCTCCTCATCCAGATGCCAGCAGTTCTCGTCGTCCACACTGGCTCCTGCTGTGGGGTCTGGGGCCCCTGTGCACACAGAAACACAAACATAAGTCATATCAGCATCAAACCTCTGCATTATCCCCAAGATTTGACTGGTATAGACTATTAATTCACCCACACAGGATAATGCACTGAATCCAATTTTAACCACATTAATCGTAATACAAACCTGAGTTATACTGTCATGACACAACCTATATTTTTAATATGAATTTCAAGTATCTAGTCATTGTCTGTTTTATTAGCACTAGATTTTATCCTTCTTTCTTAAGGGTATCTAAGAAAAAGCACAAGGACATTACATTTCATGATAGGCAATAACTGAATGAAACACATTCACTACCGCTAGAAGTGGTTTGACAAATACAGGGTTGTTTTTTATGGCTGATGGAGACTGATAGCTGACGTTTGGCATGAACATGTGTTTTTAGTAAAAATTACAATGTATCAAAATATAACAAAAAAACATACACTTCAGCGCAAAACTATGATGAAATGCTTTTCCACACGTTTAATTAAAGGAGAAATATTGAACTTTATCTTAAAACCAAAATGAATGGAGCTACTAGCGACATTTCTTTTTTATGGTAAGGAAATTAAATAAATAATTGAACAAAATAGATCCCAGAAGGTTAAAAAGCAAATTACAAATGAATAAAAAGTACAAAATCTTTTATTAAAACGTCTGGGTTTGCTGTTAAGAGTCCCAATTCAGACAGAGAGAAAGAGAAGAAAAAGCAGCACTTTCTACTCTATTTTAGTATATAAAAAAGGATATTCAAGTGCAAAAATGGTAGGATGCCTAAAATGTAGTTATATGCTTTACTCAAGGATACATTCAAGCTGTTGATGATGATGAAAACTCTCTCAATGCAGTAAAAACCATCAGTTTTTAAAGGTGTAGTTTGATATTTGTCATCCTTCTTCTTAAAGCGTCCCTCACATCCCTCTTATGCTTTCACTGGCTCCACTTCTCCTGCTTTGTTTCAAGTTTTTGTCTACTTTTACTGAGACAAGCAGCGAGTACAGTATTGATAATAAGAGATATGCACCTCTCTTTGTCTCTGTATGAACCTCTTCATCTCTTTCTCTCTCAAAAGTAAATACCAGGTCTATAGTGTTGATTAGAAGCACAGTGTCTCTCCTTTACTGTCTGAATCTCTCTAATGAGTAACATTGATCCTGCCACACTTTACCTTCATCACACCGTCAATACACTCACACATATAGAGGCAGGGACACACATCAGCATAAACATGTACACAAGACTCCTGCGAGCGCTCTCTTCCTCACCGTGGACCTGGTTGATCTCCGAGTTCTGGGACAGGATCTCGTCGGCCAGTTTCTGCGCCGTAGGCAACACTTCGGTATGGTGGACTGAAATCAAATACTGGACAAACTTCTGTAGTTGGTCCCTGCTCATCTGGAATAGTGTTTCTGAGATGGGCAGGTGCAGTTTGACCTGCTCGGGCTTCCGTACTCGATAAAGCGATAGCGCCACTACATGTGCGCAATAGAAGATGTCTTTGTTGCCGCATGTGCATGTTACTGCTGTGATTTTGCAGCGGTCGAAGCTGACGCTGACGCTGCAGACAAGCTCCGGGGACGAAGGTGTGGCCGGGTCTGTTACTGTGCCGCTCAGATGGAAACCTGTGTGAGAAAAGAAAGAAAGAGAATGTCATTAATTTAGTTTTAAGAAAAGAGTTCTGTCTTTGAAAGCAGCTCCTGTCATCTATTCTTTGTCTGTAAATGCATTTCCACATTTAGTAAGTACTTATTAAGTTTAAGCCGAGTCAAATTTTCAATGTTTGACCCAATAAATGATGATAAGATTGGACATTTATCCTGCTTCTTAATGGCTCAACAACTGTTCATCTTAAAAGTACAGAAATTGAGTTGAAGGGCTTAATTCAACTTAGTGAATGTTCCCTTTATTAAATGACCTTATGGAGGAAATTTCATTGAGTGTGGATGCACTGAGGGTGGAGCTCAGCAATGTTATCAATCAAACCCACTTGGCCACGATCACTGTCCTCTTATCGAGAGGGCATGATCAGGACATCTGAGTATGAGTAAACCAACTTGATGGAAATCTCTGAAGAGTAGATGGGGGTAACCAAGATCAGCGATCCATTTTGAGAGGAACTAAGGAAGAGATGGGGAAGTGAGCGGTGAGCACGGCTGTTACAGTATGAATAATGAAGCCTCTTGTTTGAATATTATGTTTGATCTTATTCTGACTGCACGATCTGGAGGCGCGGCTGGTCATTATGCGAAGATGAATATGAATGAGCGAGGCGGGGTCCCCGGCAGTGTCCTAAAACACACACTGATGAGCATATGAAAGACACACACATGTCCGTGCTACACTGCCTCGCAGCATGAGGTCATGCATTTATTAATAATGGGAGTGGTTATGAGAGACGGAGACTAGCTTATGAATGCATTTAGGTGCTCAGGAGAGATCTCTAAAGTGCATGTGGACCGGGCAAAGACATACATCTCTTAAATATGTTTATCAAAGGACTGTGCATCTGTATCTCTGTAATATCAAACATGCATTAATGTAGATATCAAAGCATTTTCTGCGTCTCTATATTAGGTAAGAATGGAAGGGGAGTTGAATATTTCATGGGATTTTGATGGAAAAGGGGTGAGGGGACCACAAGCCAGATAAACATGGGTCAGATTCATGTAGCTTTCTGTCCTAGCTGATAGTTTCAGGGTGCACTTGGGAGGAATTTGAATAGAAAGAAAAAGTGCCAAAGGAGTCAGCAGGATGCCTTACTTATAGTCTTGGCTATGCCCTTAGGATGCATATAAAAATAAAAGATGCCATTTGTAGAGGCCGTATACAATATGACTCCCTCGTAGAGCGCCTTTGTAGAAAGACAGTAAGGTAGGTACTTTAAATATCCTCTAGATGAGACCTTGAAAAATTTTGGCACATTTTATCGATCACATTTACTTCATTTGTAGAGAAGCATGAACATGGATGTTGAAAACCTGCAAAGGTGCAAGAGCATCAAAACAGAAATAAGCAGTTTCTATATACGTGCCCTTTTGCTCAGCATTATCTGCACAAGTAAAACGTGTTGGCTGCAGATATGTTACAGTGAGGAACTGCAGAACATTGCCATGGAGATATGCTTTTCCATTCTGAAAGCCAGCTGGCAGAGGAAGTGCATGTTCGTTAACAATGTCCACAAAAGAGGGGTGTGGATCGGAATATGGCAGCCACTTGCATCTGTAGTGATCAAAGCCTATATGTGTACATCTGTGAGAGTGGGAGAGCCATACTGAGTTGGTTTTGAAGGAGACAAGAATGGTTTACATGGTGCAGCTGCTTGGAGAATAGAGCGCTAACTTATTAATCTGTGTAATAACATACAAATGAGCAATGGGTGTGAATACTTGGTGATACTCAGTGTGTGTGTGTGTGTGTGTGTGTGTGTGTGTGTGTGTGTGTGTGTGTGTGTGACAAGCTTGTGTTTCAAGAGTAGCCCCTGGTCCAGAGAGGGGAGAGAAAAAGAGAACATCAAAAACATGTGGGGCTGAGAAAGCTCAAAGTAAAACCAACCTCTGATACAAACACACACTCATACACACACCTCCTCGAACACACATGTATTAGGCTGTCGTAAAAACAGCTGCACTTTCTTTTGCAAATATTTTTCCTTTTCCCAAAGGAAAAATTAACAAGGATACTTTTTAAAATCTGAAACACATGGAGTATGAAAAACTAAATGGCAATAAAAGGACTTAGTCTTGTTCGGAAGCAAAAGTCTGTTGTGTCTCCTTTGCTTTAACGGACACTCTCCCTCTCTTGCCTTCCAAGCCCTTTTCATCCGTCCCTCCCTCCATCCACATTCCCACAGCTCTTTCTCTCTCACTCTCTGACAGATGGGTAGGTAATGAGTTTCGCCTTTCCCCGTCCAATCGTCTGGGCACCAAAAACTGCCCCCCACGCCAAAAATGCCCTTTTAATTTAGCCAAGCGCTGAGTACAGGGATATTACTGTTTAGGTACACACATGCGTGCGCACACACACACACCCTCTCTCACACACACACACACCTCCCATGACTCCTGGTTGGGTGGGTATGAAACCTTCAATGTCTCATGTGCTAGCTATTAAAGAGCCTGGTTTCCCCCTCACCCAGTCCTCCCAGCTCCCCTCCCCGAGTGGTGCTCAGGGCTCTTTTCTGTGCATGTTCAAGAGGCCAGGGTTGGCTTTCAAAGTAACCATGGCGGCCATTTTTAGAACAAGGCCTCTGTGAGGTTGCCCTAGAAACCCCTTCTGACCGCCCTGGTGAAATCACACTTGGCCCAAAGCGCTGTGTAAGGGAGTGAGAACAGTGTGTGAAAGACTGAGCGAGAACCAGCGTATGTATATATATGTTCAAATCCACAAAGGCCCGTGGACCACCCACACTCTTTGGGGGACCACATCAAAGCATTCCCCCAAATAGCCCTTTGCTCCATCTTTCTCCTGCGTTTTGAAATTGTATAAGTGCCGATAAGCCAGCATGCGCTCTCTTGACCAGCTAGGACCACTTCTGTCTATTCAACAACATGGGGCCCCAGAAATACCGGACTCCTGCTCTTATTTCAGAGAGGAAAGGCCCAGAATAAGGCCTGCAACTCCTTCAACATACATCTGCCATGATGGAAGAATGCTGCCTTTATGAGTGCCCTATAAAACAAGATTTAGCTTCCCACATGAAGGTAGTCGGCAGGGATCGAGACCGGGTCTGAGAGGTTTGCTTGCCTAAGCACAAAAGTGCTCAGTGTTCCAAAATCACTAGAGCAAATTAGATTGAGCAACATACATATATTTCCACAATCAAATTAAGATTCCAAGTCAATGGAGAAAATTCAAGCCCAGCAGTGGGAAGGTCATTAAGTTTATTGGCTGAATTGGTTCATGAATGACTGTCACCTAAATCTAATATGGCACCATGTAGTTCAGATAGAACTCATCCACTGTATTTTTTGCATGCGTTTGTGTGTGTGTGTGTGTGTGTGTGTCTTGGAGATTCTGAATACATGATTGATTTCAAAGCAAGAAATAGGATGAAACAAATGGACTGGTGTGAAAGCAAGTCAACAAGCAAAGCAAGGGAGAACCAGAGAGCAAATAGATATTTAAGGCCCATTCGCCTGCACTGATTCACTTTAGCCTTGCACATTAATCAAATTACCTCATGAGCTGCACACAGACAGAAAGCAACTCCTAAATCTGACTCTGCCTGGCTACAGCTTCTCTGATCCGCAAAGGATCACCTGCGGCAGTAAGAGTTTTAACATCGGATCCTACTCTATGTTGACCAAAGATAGACTGCTAAAACTTCACTGGGAAAAAAAGACTACTGGACTGGAATCCAATCTGTTTGGTTGGATTGAACTGAGAGGCCCTGCTGAAAGGAGATCTATGTCACGGGCGAAGAAAAGCAAGGCTCTACAGCAGGTCGAGGAAGGGTCGTGGATTGTTGGGCAACCCCCACCTCCTGACTCGCTAACGCTACAGCCATCCCACCCACAGCTAAAGGAAGAGTTTCCTCTATTGTAGCTCCTTGAAGTGGCCAAATTAATAAGGTTGCAAATTCGAGGCCTTTCGGCATCTAAGTCTGCATACGGAACAATGAGCACAGGCGTGTGTGGTCCTATAAGGAAGCACCCATACAAAGACTATAAACAGAGATCAATGCTGTTCTGCAGGAGTCCCTGCTCCAGGCGTGTGTGTGCATGTGTGTGTGAGTCCAAGGTGTGGGATGGGCTGGAATAACACAGCTGAGCTCCAGGGGCGGCCATATTTATGCCTTAAACCTTCTGGTACACCAAAAAACCCTTTTCTCTCCACGGGTGTGTTTTCATCACTTGCACCATAGAGC